>PVJA010027997.1:0-28010 GCA_004027025.1 Myocastor coypus
GCGCCCTAGGGTGGAACCAATCATACCCCAGGACGGGCCCTTGATCCCGTTCTAGGGAGAAATCCAATCATATCCTAGGCAGGCCCGGGTGATACTCCAGGGAAGAACCAATTGTACCCCAGAGTGGGGCTCCCATCAACAGGGAACCAGGCTGCTGAGTCATTCAGCCAAGTTGACACATTGTATCAACCACTACAATAGGTTTTGGTAAGTGTTTTCTCTATCTATCTATCTATCTATCTATCTATCTATCTATATTTTTGTTTGTTTGTTTGTTTCTGTTTCTAGGGACAGGAAAGCTAGTAAGGGATTTTGGCAAGAACCAACATCTGCCAATGATTTGCCAAAATGGCGGTCATAGAAGGAAAGAAAAGAGGCAACTAATGTGTGGTTTGGGCCTTTTAAAAAGCATAAGGTTGTTCCTTTGGCCATACAAGAAAATTGATTCTACAAACATCAACAGAATAGGTGCTGTCCTAAGAGGAAGGCCCTGAAAACATAGATTCTGACAGACAGGGAACAGACTTTGTGGGGATGGCAAAGGGATCTGTGGGGGGGAGGAAGGGTGGGAAAATAAAAAGGACCAAGATGTGATATGCATACATGCCAGTCCCCCACTTAGGTGTCATAGATATCTCCTAATAAAAAAGGGAAAACTACCATGAGAAAATCAAGAGTCCTGCATTACCAGAAGCTTGCTGTTGGCATTGCTATGAACAAGTTAAGGCAAGATTCTGGCCAAGAGACCAGGGTGCACGTGGAGCATATTGTAGAAGAGCCGAGACAAATTCCAGAAATGTGTAAAGGGAAAAACGCTCCAAAGACAGAAGGCAAAGGAGAGGGTACTTGAGCTCAGCTCAGGTGTCAGCCTGTTCCATCCAAAGATGAGTCCTGTGAGATCAGTGGGCAGGAGCCTGAGCCCCAGGCATCTGTCGCCTATGGGGGCACCGTATGACATGCATCCTAGATAAATAAGTCAGGGACCCCTGACATGTTTTTTTAAATGCTCACAAGGAGGTTTTTACAGTAATTCAGTAGCAAGAGGGGCCAAGCCCTAGAAGGAAGAAGCAAAGAAAATGAACATTACTTTTTTGTTCAGCAGGTTGGCAACTGCTTTGATGGAGGATGATATAGAAGAAAGACTCCAAAATATATCATAGATTTTGATCTATTTTACCTGAGCAATGGTGCTTGTAATCTCATTGGTTGACCAGTTTTGTCCCCCCACTCCCACCTAAGTGGGTTCCCATGTCTTCTCCACAACCTTAGAGCCATCTAACCATGTTGTTTTCCTCTATAAAGGTCCCTGGAAGAGACAGCCTCCCAGCGGACAACCCATTCTGAAAACCCCTCCTGTTCCTCTCTTGGACAGGGGCTTCCTTTTCCCCAATAAATCTATTCTGCTCATTTAAAAAATATCATAAATTCTTAAATTATGAGGGGAAAGAGCTGTGGTACTCCTAAAATATGCAACCAAGAGTCAGTTCATGAGGAAAGGGAAATTAGCTTTCTTTAAAATATATTTTGTTCTTCTATTTACTCTGCTCCCCTCAAATCTCTCCACCATTTCCCCAGGGTGCCTATCAGCTGAAGGCCTTGCACACTCTCTCAGGGGAAGATAAAGCAGCTAGAACAGTGCTCTCCACTTCTTCCTCTTAGGCCTGCTTCTTGGGTCCTCTGGTTTCCCTCTGGCATCCGGGGGATAAGCCCTTGGTCCGGCATGTGTCTGCACCCCCAAACGTAGGCGGCACCCCAGCTCACACGTTCACACATGGCTTGGCAGTGGCCTCTTCTGGTCTGAATGTGCAGCCACCCCATCTGTTCACCACAAGTATGCTGCTGTTTCTCCCACCTTAAAAACAACAGCTCTCCACCCACCAGAGATCCTGTCTGCTTTGGAGGCCACTTCTTTTCTCTGATCACCACCAGGACAAAGCTCTTTGAAAAAGGTATGCGGTCCCCAGTTACCATTTCTGTTTCTTTCCATTCTTTCTAGAACTTTTCCCACCCAGGGCTTTGGCTTCACCACCCTGTGGAAACTGCTCCTGGCAAGGCCCCCATGACTTTCCTCAGACTAGAGGTACAGTCGTCTCCCAGCCTGCGTGCAGCACGCTGGCATAATTAGTGGTCAGTTTCAGTGTTTCCAATAGGGCACATTTTTCTCTTGCTTATTAGGGCCCTGGTTGCCTCATTTTCCCTCCTGGGTTCTGACCAGCTCCTTCTGTCTCATTGGTGGGCACCTGATCACCACAACGGTGCCACTCACCCAGCTCTGGACCCTTTCCTGCGACTTCACTCATTTCTTTCAGGATTTTGTCTGCTTTCTTGGCTCGAAACATGAAATCCCAACCACGTGCTAACCAAATCGGTATTGCAGCTGTGCCTCTTTCTTCAGTTTAGACTCACCTATTTAACTCTTCACTCTGCCCATCTCTGTCTGTTTTCACAAACTCAGATCTGGAACCAAATTTCTCATCTTCCTCCCAAAACCTGCCACGTCCTCTCCCCGCATCTCAGCCCATGGCTTCGTCATTGCAGACAAGGCTTGCCAGAGCCGCTCCTGACTTCTTTCTCCCACAGTGCAAAGAAGTTGGTCTCCAGACATGGTTGGCTTTAGTTCCTATCCCTGTTCCTGGTGCCTATCACCTTTCTGGGTCCAGGCCACCAGTGTGCAGTGCCTGGGCGATTGTAACAGCTCCCTAACTTGTTTCATGGCTTTAGACCTTTAGCTCTCCAGTCCGTTGCTGATTTAGCAAAACTTCCTCTCTGACTGACTTTCCACGTACCCTAAAGCCAAGGCCCTCCATGCCTAGCTCCTGGTGCCTGTTATGGTTTATGTCTAGTTGTCCCCCCAAAGCCTCATGTACTCAGGGATGGGGACTTCTATAGATTGAGACTTGACTCCTGAGTCACTGGGATTATGTGTTTTAGTACTGATGGGATTATTGGTCTGAGTAGCGCTGGGACTATGGGTGTGGTCTAGGGTGGATATCCTAAGGCGGAGAGCCTGATAGGGATATAAAGAGAGACAGAGAGACAGACTAGATCTGTTGCTCTGCTGCCCTGTTTGGTTGGCTGCCTCTGCCACCATTTTGTTGCTGCTCTGCTGCCATGAACTGGATGCTCTCTGTCCTCAGCCTTGGGCTAGCCGAATATGGACTGAAACCTCCAGTAACTGTGAGCTAAATAAACCTTTCCTTCCTTCATTTTGGGTGTCGGGTATTTGTCCCGGCAACGAGTGAAGAGTAACTAAGACAGTGCCCCTGTGCCCTTCTCTGCAGACCCTCCCTCCCTCCACTCTCGTCACCCTTCCCCACCACACGAGGAGTCTGTTTCCCAGGTAACCTCCAGCCCCATGGCATTGCCACTCGCTGTATCTTCTGAGTGAAAGTTTCACGTGATTCATTCCCACAACTCCTTTAAGTCTTTACTCAAATTGGGCCGTGGTAGGACTTTCCCTGAATATCTTATTAAACACCAGTATCTTGCTTCCTGGCTGCGTTTTCTCCTTAACACTTGGGCATCTGGTCAGCGTCTGATGTGCCACAGGTAGACTTGTTTGTCTGTTTCCTGTCGTGCTCTGTTCATTAAACCATAAACTCCATGGAGCAAGATAAGACAGGAGTGTTTCGTGGATGAGGTGACCTTTAACCTTCACTTATGGTGAACATCAGCTAGTGTACCCGAGAATTTACAGGATGATCCTTCTCAGTGTGCATCTTCCCATCTTGAACCCTAGTAACCAAGTTTAACTGACAAACTAAGGGGTCTCAAGTAGAAATTTAACCAAAACTGCAGAATAGGATAGCTAAGGACTGTGCTCTGCAAGCTCGAGATCACTGAAAGCTGTTGTTTGTTGATGTTATCATCCACATTCTAGATGGACTTGAGCAGATTAAGGCAATTTCTCAATGTCATTTATCCACCAAGTGGCAGAGTTGGGATCGAGACTCGCATCGTCTTCGCCTGAGGCTGCAGTGTCCTCTCCATGCAACAGTTACCCCTCTTCACCTTCCCTCGTGGTCATACTCAAAAAGCTACAGACCTAGTCTTCACTTCTTTAGTTTTTGAAAACCAGAATTGTACAAGAAGATTCAAATTAGCAAATAAGGATTCCAGTTCTATTAATCACTTCATTATATGGCACCTAAGGATGGCTACATAGATGAAAATGTGTTCCCTTCATGGTGACACCTACAGCTGAGTATTCACTCAGGAGATAGTGAGAGAGGCTGCACTTACCTTTCCTACATGCAGTGTCCGCAACACGCAGCTAACCATTCAGTCAGCTATTGAGAGGGCCTTCTCTTAACCCCTGTGACGTGCCTCATTTTTAAATGATCTTGCACCTCTTCAATATTTTTAGTGTATGAAACTTGCTTTTGCCACTAAAAAAGGTGTGCTGTTTCCTGAGTTTGCATTTGCTTCATATTATGTGCATACCTTGTACCCTGTAACTAGCAGAACATTTTATCAGGCTGTAGAGACACAGCCCCATTGCAAGTGAAGGCAGGGCTGCAACAAGCTTGTCCCTGGTTTGACAGGATCCAGAGACAGCAACACTATCCAGCCTAGGCCTGAAATTTGCAGGCCAGCACCTGGTGGTCGGCAGGACACTGCCCTTAAGATAAACCTTAATTACTAAGCAGGCTAAAGCTCTAGAGTCATTTTTGACGATATCATGGGGAAAGATGAGTACAAGCACTGTTAGAAATGCCCTGATACACAGTACAGTTTGCATGCTATCTGTTGATCAGCAATTTTCATTGTAACTCTGGACTTCCTCTCAGTTAAGCCAAGAGGCAGAGTGTGAAAAAGCTCTGGCTTTGTAGCAAAAATGAAGTAGTTAGGTTAGGAGCAGTGCCTCCTCTCTTGCGGTTTTCTTTGCCTCTCTCAGCTTTGTGTGGCTAGCTGGTAAAGTTTCAATGTCAAGCACAAACACACAGCATAGTTTTGAAGTCCTTGTGAGACAGAGAATGCAACAATGGCCACCACAGGGCTCGTCACCTACTAGAGAGGCTAGGGATTTGGAAAATGTCCACTTCCTGTTGGGGGAGGGGGAGGGTATTGCAAGGCCAGATAAATGGAGGAATGGAAAGTTAAACAACAGCAGTAAACAGTGAACATACCGTGCCATGGGAAAGGCGGCAGGCTCTTTTCTGCTGTGGAATTCATGTCTCTGACCATTTTTAAAGGGCTCAGACAGAGACTTTGTTCACAGTGGCTGTGTGCCCTTCTGTCTCAGGACTGAATTTTTATCCCAAGGGACAAAAAGCTCTAAATACGATAGCAGAAGTTCCCCTTGATGTAGTATTTGGCAGGGAGGAGGAATTTTCTTCTATGAAAAAGGATGAGAAGCAACACTAAGGTCGGGACCTATGCCAAGTGTCTGCTGCACGGAAGGAACCAGAATCAGGTTAGCTGTATTCCCCTTGCAGGATGCCACTGGGCAGCACTCTCTGGCCCCCTTGGGTGCATCCACCCTGCCCAGTACCACCCCGTGAAGGGTCAGGGCTGCCACCTGTTCCGCTGTTCCCCAGGCAGCTGGGACCTGGCAGCTGGCCTCTCCTTACAAACCTGCAGCACTTAGAGATACACTTCTTTAAATACTTTTTGAAAATTCAGAGAAAATTTACATGCAGGGAAGTGCACAGCTCTTTAGATACAGTCTGATGAATTCTGACAAGGAATATACGCCATTAACATGGACCCCACTGAAGCTGAGCACCTACCAGCAGCACAGCCTGCCGTTTATCTCAGTGAATTCTTTTTCTT
Organism: Myocastor coypus; assembly: GCA_004027025.1. Classification (NCBI taxonomy): domain Eukaryota; kingdom Metazoa; phylum Chordata; class Mammalia; order Rodentia; family Myocastoridae; genus Myocastor; species Myocastor coypus. The sequence continues at coordinate 5,776 of PVJA010027997.1, forward strand.
GATGGATCTGTTTAGTTTTTGAAACTATATTTATTACCCACTTTTCCATGATATATAGTATGTTTTATGTTGTGTATGTGGTTTCTAACATTAGATTTATAATCCAAGTCAAGAAAAGCATTGGTTAGCAGCCACTTTAGGTGTGTCTTTGCCTCATAAAGTTATCATTTAAAATTTGTCCATTCCCCTTTGTGACAGTGCGCATTAGCGTTAGAAGCATGCTGATGGATCTCAAAGGCAAGCCTCTGCTATTTACTGGAAAACCTTTGTACTTTGTGGTTCTGTTAGCTTATAAAAATACATGCTGTAATGTTTTGAAAATACAACAAATGTTTAAGTTTTTCTAAAAATTATTCCAATAAAAGACACACTGTCAGTGACCACTCTCAGTACACTTCCCGTTGCCTTGAACACACTTTGCCACTGTTCTCTCCACTCTCCCACACAGCTGTAGAAGTCCTCTCTCCTGAGTGTCTCTTGTTGTGCCGTCATTGCTGCCTAGACATCCTGAATGGACTCCTCACATGGACCTGTCAGGGTCATTTTAAGTTAGGAGAAGAGCTAGGAGTCACAGGGCGCCAGAGCCCGTGAGTACCATCGATGCAGACACTTTGTGATGCTTTCATTTGACAGAAATTGCCACAAATGTTGGGTCTGTGAAGAGTGACCATGGCGTACTGTGCATGTTTAGATTTAAAGAATGTTACAGTAAAACACAAATTGTTATTCATCATCCTCAAAATACTTCCCTCAGTTTGAACACACCCCATCATTATTAAAAAGTCACTGACTTCTTAAAACTTGAAACATTTGCTGTTGTTTTTCTGCCACACCATGCAGTCCTTAAGAACTTATATTTCTTTCTTTATTTCTTTTTTTTTTTTTTTTTTTTTTTTTTTTTTTTTTTTTTTTTTTTTTTTTTTTTTTTTTTTTTTTTTTTTTTTTTTTTTTTTTTTTTTTTTTTTTTTTTGTCTTTTGAGACAGGGTCTTGCTGTACAGTTCAGGTTGGCCTTGAGCTCAGTTTTGTAGCCCAGGCTGGTCTCAAACTCTCACCGATCCTCCTGCCTCAGCCTCCTGAGTGCTGGGATTACAGGCATGTGCCACCACTCCTGGCTTTCTTTCTTTCTTTATTTGCAGGACCAGGGTTCAAACTTACAACCTTGCACTTGTCAGGCAGGCACTTGTGCCTCAGAGCTATCTTCCCAGCCTCCAGCCCCAAGAGCAGGTTTCCCTTCTCCCAGGGGGGGATGGGGTGGGAGTCATAGTAACAGGAATGCGAGCTCTGGGGTCAGACCTGAAGTGTCTCTTCTTTTGTACATTACAGAACTATTTTCATGATTTGTCTGAACATCAGCTTACCCTGGGATAAAACATGAATAATAATATCTACCTGGGAGATTATGACAAAGATGAAATAAATGTATTAATAGATGGAAAGTACCTGTCACATGACAAGCTCACTTTTATTTTTTTGTGGCAAATTATTTAGCATGTGAATTGTTCTGTGTTTGGTTAGGAAGAGATGTATTGACTGTGCCAGGAACTGGCATGGATCATACTCATCTGATGAAGTTATTGTTATGGTGTTGCTTTGTACCTATCTCAGCTGTCCAAAGGCCAAGCTCCCCCTGGCTGGCTGCTCCTGCCACCTAGGCTGGGAGAGTGAACCATAGTATCCTTCTCCTCTACTCACACTCCACTGTGTTCACCAGCCTTGGAGAAGCCACACACATTCCATGGCGATAAACAGTGGGCATGGGGGGCAGGGCGGTGTACAAACATGAATAAAAGAAATTTCAATGAAATAAAATATATTTAGCTGGTCATTTTAAGGAATATCATATCCTTGACTCTAAAGTAGGCAACACAGATAAGGAAACCAGTGTAGCCAGTAGATGTTGATCATTTCTAGAAATCGGGAAAATGCAGATTGCAACAACAGTGAGATATAGTTTCACACCCATCAAATTGGTAGACATGAGGAGCTGATAAGAGGATGACAGAAACTCTTACTCCTTACAATTAAAAGTATTGATTTCTGCAATCCCTTTGGAGAACTGGCAGTAGAGAGGCTCCTGGATGTGTGCACAAGGAAATTCACAGAGGATGTTCATTATAGATCATTTGTAATAGCAAAATACTGTAGACAACAAAAATAGCCGTCATTTCAGATGGAATGGGCACAGTTTGGTATGGACTGCAATATTGCATGTACAATGAATGAGCTGGACCTATGTCAGTTGATCTAAACAACACTGAATGCAATGAGAGGTTGAAAAATGATACATATTATGTAATTTTATTTTTATAGAAAATGAAAATGGAAAGATGAAAGTGTTATGGCTTCTTTATAAATGGGTAATTTTCTCAGCATATAATGAGCAAGGTGACTCTTGAGAGAAGAAATAGGAAAAAGGGGCCCAGCAGGATGGCTCAGTGGTCTAAAGAGCCTGCTTAGGAAAGCTTAGGTGGCTGCAGGGACCGCAGTTCTATCGCCAGCACCACATGCTGTGCCAGCCCTGCCCTCAGGGCAGGCTGAGCCGGCCATAAAAATAAATAAATAAATAAATAAAAGTTCTGAAACGAGAAAAAACGAATAAATAAAATCTAAAAAAAAAAAAAGTCTTTAAAAAAAGAACAGAAAGAGACTGAGAAGGGAAAATATAATGCTAGCTTAACTCACTACTGATCATATGCAAGTTGCCAAATATAGCAATATACTTTTAATAAGGTTTTATTGATGGTTCTTAAAATATCTTTTGTGCCTGGACCAGCAGCATGACCTAAAAACTTATGGAAATACATTCCTTGGCTTACATCCTGATCTGCTGAGTCTGAAACCCTGGAGGTGGGGCCCACAAGCTGCTTGTCACAAGACCTACATTGTCTCTGTTTCAGATGACAAAGACATGGATACCGGCTGTCTTGTCTGTGATTTTCCATACTTTTGTAATTGTGGAAAAATGTTAAAGCTTTTTCACTCCCTTTTCCCAAAGCCTAAAGTTCTCCTACTCTGTGTTTCAATTCCATGGCTAAAGGCTTCCAAACGTGAACTTCAGATTGCCATGGAGTTCAGAGATGTGCAGAGATCTGTCACTGTTGAGCAAGGGGCAGAGAACAAAAACGGACAAATGCTATCTGCTGTTATTGGAATGTGAATTATCTGATAAATGCATAACCACAAAACTTGATCCTGACAATTCTCCCATTATTAACACCAAGTATCTCTCAAGCCTTTAGTGCATTTGGAACAATGTGATGTATTGATGATTCCCTCAGGCATAAAATATAAATCATGCCTTTAGGAAATCTAATTGGAGAGCCAGGATGTGAGCAGAGAAAATGAGGTTAAAAAGGAGAATATTTCATTGTCAGATGGATGGCAAACACAGCTGCCACAGAGGATTTCAGAGCGATACGCTTGGAGGAAAGGTCTTTTGGAAGCTTAGCTTCTGTAGAGAAAGTAGAAAGTAATATTTGAAAGAATGCTTTGAACAAAGGACATTTGTTTGTACCATTCTAACTCAGAGGCCCACATAAGTGTTTGTAGTTCCTGTGCAGGGTAGAGAGCACTAGGGAGTCTTTCTTTTCAATTCAATAGATAGTTGAGTCCATTGCATTTTTTTTTTTTTTTTTTTAAGAAGTGAGATGACTTGCATGTGCCAACTAGCATCCCAAGGAAATGAATTTATTAAAATATAAAGAGATGGCCAGAGGCCAGCAAGGTGGCTCAGCAGTCTAAAGTGCCTGCTAAGGAAAGCTTAGGCAACCTCCAGGACTGTGGGTTTGATCCCCGGCACCACATGCTGTGCCATTCCCCCAAGACAGGTTGAGCCGGCCATGATACAGAGAGAGAGAGAGAGAGAGAGAGAGAGAGAGAGAGAGAGAGAGAGAGAGAGAGGCAGAAGGGAGAAGACAATTAGAAATGGGATATCAAGACCTTCAAAGAACATGTACATTCTTGGGCTAAAATACAATACAGTATGTGGGCAGAGAAAGTGAAAAAGGAATAGAAAAGTATGAGACTGTTTAATAACTTAATAAAATATATTAGCTCTCTATTGCTGCTGCAAAACTCATCTAAAATTGTGTGGCTTGGGGCCTGGCAGGATGGCTCAGTGGTCTAAAGCGCCTGCTTGGGAAAGCTTGGGCGGCTTCAGGGACCGCGGTTCGATCCCCGGCACCACATGCTGCGCCAGCCCTCCCTCGGGGTGGGCTGAGCCAGCCATAGAAATGAATGAATAAACAAAGGTTCTGAAACAAGAAAAAAAAAATAAATAGTTTTTTTTTAAAAAAAATAAATAAATAAATAAAATTGTGTGGCTTAACACAACACAAATGAATGTATTATAGCTCTGAAGATCAGCGTCCAAAATAGTTCTCACTGGCTGAAATCCAGGGGTCTGCAGAGGTGAGTTCCTGTGTGGAGTCTCAAAGAAAGAACTGATTCCAGGCTGGTGGATTGCTCAGCAGTCTAAAATACCTGCTTAGGCAAGCTCAGGCAAGCACAGGGGCTGTGGTTCAACCCATGGTACCACATGCCCCCAGGGCAGACTGAGCCAGCCAGAGGCTAGCTGTAGTGGCACATGCCTGTAATGCCAGTGCTAGGGAAGCTGAAAGCAGGGGGGTTATCACGAGTCCGAGCTGCGTAGTGAGACCGTTTAAAAAGAAAAAAAATGCTCTTGTCTTCCACGCCCTCCACAGGTTGCTTACATGTGGCACCATTTTCCGTCTTCAAAATCTTCAGTGTGGTGTCCTAAACTCCCTCTGGAGTCTGACCATACTGCTTTCCTTTTCCCTTCCAAGGACCTTGTGAATAAGTGAGCCCCACACAGATGGCTCGGGAACCTTAACTTCATTGAATCTGCCCTTTGCCTTTTGACACTGCAGATAACATATTCAGAGGTTCTCAGGACTACGACAGGCATAGGCAGCAATATTTTGCCTCCCACATAGAACAGTATCATATTTTGATAACTGCACAGCATTTGGAAGAGTTTAAACAGCCTGGATTAGAACCAATCTTCTACCTGCTCATCTGTGAAAGGGGTAGACAAGGAGGACGTGAGAGTCCCTTTCCAGCCTGACATTCTGTGACTAGAATGTCTCTTCCTTGAAGACGGCATTTTTTCTGTCTTATTCACTCCTGGGCTCATCACTGGCAACGGAGACCATAACATAACAGGCACTCAGTAACTGTCAGTTGAATAAAACATTTATTGCAAAATAAATCCATGAATGAAAGAAAAAAAGCAGTGGCAAGGGTTCTCCAGTGACTCCTTGTTAAATTCTAGCTGCCTGAGAAAACTGAATCTTCGCTTGGTTAGACTATCTAGAATCTCACGGTCACGTCGGAGGGAGGGCGCAGAGGTCCTCAGGCTCTGTCCCTTTTCTCCCATGCGTTTTTCTCCACACTGAGCATCCTCTGGAAGGGGGAGCAGGGAGGTGCACGGAGATTCTGCATGGCCTCAGTAAATGTCCAGGGCAGCTGCTTTCTGAAGATCACTGTAGTAGCGATCGGTTGCCCTGGAGCAGCCAGCTGTCACATTCCACTCTGCTCATCCATCGCGAGGCAAGTCTTGCCCTTTACATTCCTAAAAGAACACTCAACCCCGCGAGGACACAGTATCTGTTTGCACTGTGGAAAGTGCCAGCGAAATGCAAATCAGAGAGGCTTCCTTTGCTTGGAAAATAGCATGGAGCACCCGTATTCAAAGGTGAAGCAGCAGGGGGAGGGCAGCAGTGAGTGACTTCACCCCAGCCGACCTTTGCAGGGGGATGCTCCCCACTTTGCAAGCATGATGCATGCTTGCATTAAAAGCTGCCTTTGAAAACTGACACTTAAAAATGTATACTTGATATTTTGTTATAAACAATGAAGTAATTTGCACACAGGGGCAATTGATGTCAGAAGAGAGGACTTTATGTCATCATGAGGAGGGCTGAAGGTACTACTTTTGTCCAGATTCCATAGTCGTGTAAAATGTCACCATCTGGAAACAAGAGGCACATATACATTTTAGGGAGGTTTTATTTTGTTTTGGTAAAGTAGTCTTCCTTTAAAATTGAAGGGAAAAATTAAATATGGTCAAGTCTCATCTTTTTTGATTCACCATTCATGGAATCAGCTAACTGCTAAATAAAAATTATTGAGAGAGTCATATCTATAAGTACTATGTACTATTTTCTTGTTATTATCCTCTAAACAACATACTATTTCAGCTACTTATGATTTCAACTATTTACATTTACAATGTGTTACTGGAAGTAACCTAAAGACAAAGTGTACAAGAGGATGTGTATAGGTTATGTGAAAATACACTATGTCATTTCAGATACTGGACTGGAGCATTCTCAGGTTCTGCTTTGGGGGATGCTTAGAACCATTTCCCTGTGAATACTGCAAAAAAACATCCGGCGTTCAGGGGCTCAAGACTATGATTTTGAAGCTGAAGCCCATGATACTCCTAAAGGCATAGTAGATGCAAAAGAGGATCTTCCATCCCCTAGTCAAGTAGAAGACAAAATTGCACAAAAACAATTTTTGAAACTTACAAATGAGATCAAGAATAGGAAAAACCACAGGTGCCAGGAATCAGAAGAAGAATCTAAGATAAGGAAAGGAAGTGACCATAAGCCAAATAGACTTACAGTGCCTGGGCGGGCTCTGCATCCATGTTGAGAGGGGAGGCAGGGAGAGCTGAAGCAGAACTTCATGGGAAGTTGAGGTCTGTGGAATCCTGGCCAGACAACTGAGCCCAGTGGAGCTCCCCCACCGGCCAGGACAAGCAGTAAGGAAGGCTGTCTTCTGCCTGAAGCCGGGAGAGAAACAAAAGACACTTATGAGCCACAAGACGTGGGGCTCTGCAGCCCACAGTTAGAGAGTTCAAGTTCCCACCACCAGTGCAGTGCAGAGACCGACAGGGAATGCCTGGGGGTGGACACTCTACGACGCAGAGAACATGACATTAGGAAAGCGGATTTGTATTTATTTTACTACTGCAAGTCTTGTACGCTTTACATTTTCTTCCTAATTTTCTTTTCTCCAAGAGTAAAAGTGAGAGTAAGCAAAACAAAAGCAAAGGCAGAATCAGGGTAACATACAATAATACACACATTACAGATTTTCAAGGCAAGAATATCCAACCAACAGTGATTAGCATGTTATCTATTTTCATCATCAAATCTGTTGTTCAGATTAACAAATACAGTTATGCAAGATCAGACATATGATTGAATATTACCATATATATGCTTCTAAGAAATCTTAAATTTTTGTTCTTGTCTCTCATTTTCTCTTATTACCTTTTAAAATAATTTACTTTAAAGAGTATAGTGATGATTGATATGACATTAGAAGCTGTACACATTTAGAGGACTAAAATGACGGGTATCTCCAGCACGGTTTTAGTATTACACATTGCTGTCCTCAATGTAGTTGCTTAGTCCACTGATATCAACACAGAGAGTTAGTCACAGTGAGCTTTCTGCCCATTAACTGCGATTTTCAAAAACCTGATGAAAATTCTTAGGATTATTGCCTTATTCATCTTACAAATATCCATGTATAGTTTTACACCTGCCTTATTTCTTCACTTTTCTCCTTTTTTTCCCTTTTTGTTCTTCAATCCTTAAGTTCTATTTCTTTTGATTTAACTGTGTCTGTTATACCTTTCAATTTTTATTTCTTCTTTTGCGTTCTTACACTGGGGAAACAATATAATATTTAACCCTGTGGGTCTGGTTTATTGCACTTATGAGTATAGCCTCAAGTTTCATCCACTTACCTATGAAGGCTTTGAGTTTGTTTTTCTTTATAGCTGAGTAATGCTCCATTGTATAAAAATACCATATCTTTTTTATCCATTCCTCAGGTGACAGACATTTTAATTGTTTCCAAGGTCTGGCTATCACAAATTGTAGTGCTATAAACATAAGTGCACAAATATCACTGTGATATGATGTTTTCATTTCTTTTGGGAAAATTCCCAGTGGAAGGATAGCTGAATCGAATAGGATTTCCAGTCCTAGTTTTTTAAGGAGTCTCCGCACTGCTTTCCATAATGGTTGCACCAGCCTGCATTCCCACTGCTTTCAGAAGAAAGTTCCTTTCTCCCCACAGCCTCTCCAGCATTTGTTGTTAGTTGATTTTTTTATGATAGCCATTTTTTTTTTTTGCGGTGAAACAGTGTATCAGCATTGTTTAATTTGCATTTCTCAAATGGCCAGTGATGTGGAGCAGTTTTCATGTATTTATTTGCTTCTTGCGTTCCTTGTTCTGCAAAGTGTATTCAGTGGAAAACAGATCTTGCTGAGGATGAGCTTTCAGTCATGAAAGCACATCCAAAGAAATGAAGGTCAACAGGCTTTCGATTTTTATGAATTTGTAAAAAGAATCAAAAGGAATTCTAGAAATAAAAATCCAGCTATTGAACCCCATGAACTGTGTGAAAATTGTGAATAATGGTATATGTTGTAAAGTGGCTTTAAGGATGGGGTTTTTTTTGTTGGGTTTTTTTTTTTTTTTTTTGATCAGGGAAAAAATTTTTCAGCCTCCAGACAGAAGTAATACCTTATAAACATTCCTGAACATAGAGTTCCAATTGCAACTGGGACATCAGTAATGGATATGCCTTAGGGACTACACACACGTCTGCAAGAGGAGCCTGTGCTTTTATGCTTAAACAGAAGACATTGCGATACACTGGCATTGCTGTATTTTGCCTGTGCTTTTCTATTGAAGATTGGTGCTCCCTGAACCACATATGAAATATTAGACTTCTTCTCTTCCATTGCTCCCCTGTGGTGCTGTTATTATCCAATCATCCATTGTAGATATCACTGAGCAAACAGGTATCCATAGCCAGTGGACATGGAGCACAAAGAGTCAACTGGCCCATGTCAACTTTGAGCTCATTTTCAAGTGAATCCAACCACTTCAACTCATAAACAGTATGATTTTACCTAGTCCTAATTTCAGAAAAATATATTGCATAACTGATCTTATTTAGTCTCTTTGAGGCCTAAACAGAACTCTCATCTTGGGCCAGCCAAATAGGTCATCAGATTAAAGTGTCTGCAGGCAGGTGCAGGAGCCAGGGGTTTGTTCCCCAGGACTGCCATGCTAGCTCCACCCCCAGGACAAGCTGAGAGGGCAACTGAGCCTGGGCATAGTGGCACCACCTGTAATCCCAGTTCTTGGGAGGCTGTAAACAGGCTGATCACTATGAGTCCCATCTAGTAGTGAGGCCCTGAACAACCTGTAGATCCTTCCCTAAAATACAGAAAAGAAGAAGAAGAAGAAGAAGAAGAAGAAGAAGAAGAAGAAGAAGAAGAAGAAGAAGAAGAAGAAGAAGAAGAAGAAGAAGAAGAAGAAGAAGAAGAAGAAGAAGAAGAAGACCTAATCTTACTGTAAATTTGTGGTGGCACAGTGATACTTGAAGTGTTAATGTAGTCATTCACATAAAAAGCACCTGGCATCTTGATTTATAAGAGGCCTTCTCCTTTACCCATCAACGCTTCTAGCAATCTGTAGCCACATGGTCATAAAACCTGGTCACATTTCAAGTGAGCATGCCCAGCTGCCATCCAGAGGTGTTTGACCTTAGGCTTTCCTAGATGTTTGCCTTTGAGGCCCAAGTGTCTAGAAATCTGCCATTTTTTTTTTTTTTCAAGAGCTGAAGAATGTGGAAAGCAAGGCAGAGTTGAACTAAGCGTGATCTGAACGTTTAGGACAAATGTGTAACCCTGCTTTTCTTCTTAAATTGATGATCTTCTATCAAGAGAGAGAATGGCAGAAAGAGAGATACTGATTTGGAGAATCAAAAGCTACATGAGACAGCCATGTGTTTTGCCTTCCCTAGTCTGCTGTTCTAAAGAGGAATCTTATCTTGTTTTATTGAAGCTAAGGAACAAGAGTGAGCTGAGAGGGGAAAGATGAAGGTGACACAGAAAGCTGAGGACCGCATCTTCTCATAGCATGACGATGCAGGGGACATTGGCTTATTCCACTGACACTAAATTGGAGAAGGGAAAAAGTAGAATTTCTGAGTAATAAGGAGGAAGTGAAAATAAATTGAAGGTCTTTATAAAAATAAGATAATGACTTCCACTGAAACTGGGAATTAATAGGTAGGTAAAAATATACATATACTTCCAAACAGAAATGTTAAAGTAATTTCAAAGCCTTGGTTAATCTTTTGAGAAACCTTCAGATGTACTAGGAGTTTAGCTTAGTCATCTTAAGATAGTTTTTCCTTCAAATGACTTCTAATCTATTTGAAATAAGGCAACATATTAATTCTTGCTTTTGAGTTTCTATAACCTTTTTTTTCCTAAGAATAAGTCTTTTGGGAGGCTAGTTTCCAAAAGCAAACATTTCAAAAGAAGTTGGACTGCATTGCTGTTAGAAGTTCTTTCACTCTAGTGGTCTCCTGCAGTCCTTTTATCACTGGCCATTGGATCCTGCGTCATTTTGTGGCAAAAAAAAAAAAAAAAAAAAGGCATTTATCCCTTTTCAAATATTTAAAAGATTATACAGTCTTCATTTTACTACATATTCTACTTGCAATATAAAGAAATCAGTTGTTTATATTTTAAACCTATGGGAAATATTTACTTAAAATGTGATGACTAGTTAGTTGATTCAAACCACGGAGTGAAATCACAAAATGCAACATAGTTTGAACTGAAAGAATTTCAAATCAGCACTCCGGTTAAGGGGGGAAAAAGGGGAATTTATTCAGTGATGTGGAATGCATGTGAGTGCTGAGGGCTTTGGGTTTTCAATTTTGTGGCTTCATGTTAGTGCATGGCACATCAACTACTCTGCTGTGACCACACTCATTTGGGGACATTTTCACTAATAGAAAAAATTTTTCACTTTTCCTGTACCAGGTCGTTGGAGTAGCCCAAGCCATTAACAAGAAATCAGGAAATGGCGGGACATTCACCGAAAAAGATGAAAAGGTACCAAATCTGGAACCTGGCGAGATGTCACATAAGAAAGCCGTTTTGTCTTTCTTGTGCATGGACCTGTAGAATTAACTGGTGCTAAAGTCACTGACCATAAAACGCATGATGACTGAAAGCAACTTGAAATGTTCAAAAGTGCACCCTTCACTCCACACCACGTTGGCTTGGCTAATAGAGGCCCTGAATCACTCACTGGGTAGCAACTGGCCCACCCCTCCTCACCGGCAACCACGGCTGGGTCCCGGTACGAGCCACACAGAGGGTGACTTACAGTATTGGAGCTCTCTCATTGATCTTTCATCACCGCTCTGAAGAGGTTCAGCCTTCAGTAAAAGTCCTTAAAGCACCGCTCCAAGTTCAGCGCTGGGTTTGGCTGAGGCTGGGGCCGCTTCCTGGTGAAGCCAGTTTCCCAGTGTTTTATAAGCTCCGTGCACAGACGGAGGGGCGCCGCGGTGTACATTCAGGCTGACGTTGTGAATCTCGCTGCAGAAAGGGCAGCAGTCAGCATTACCTTTGTTTATGCTTCTCATCCAACTCCACAGGAGCATGTTCTGCTCCCCACACGGATGCTTTTCCTGCAAGCATGCCCTTGAATCTGTCCTGACTTCTTTCTGGCCATAGGTTTCACTTTGTCTTCTGCATATGTAATTATAGGTCCGTCGTAGCCCATTGCGTGTATCCTGTTCCAAGTGCGTGGCTATTTTTATTGCTCCTCTGAAAATTAGTGGGAGCTTTTGAATTTGGAAGACAACCAAACAAGGCAGTTATTTTTGTCTCCATGCTGTGGGCTGTATTGGCACCTGTGCTGGGCCTCAAGTTTTAATTGCTTTGGAGCACAGCATGGACCTTTCACTTTTTTTTAAGTTTATGAAAACATAAAACAGAATGTCATAACCAAAACAATAAGTGAATAATAATAGTTAATACACTGAATAGCATGACCTTCAAAGTAGTTAGAGTATAAGGCACTCAAATATTCTCTCTTTCAAAGAAGAAAAAACAGGTAATAGCACAAAACTTTCCATTGAATTAAGAAAAATTAAAGTATGCCTGAAACAAATTACCATTTATTTTGAAATAACGAAATGAGTCACTTGAGGAATTATTTGAACTTCACTCCTAGAGGAGTTAACATCATCATAGTGCAAGGATACGTGAATATCCATGGTTAAAGCAGCACGATTTATAATAGCAGTGAGACTGTAGAGACCGTGGACAAGTTGACCAACAGACGAGCGGAGGAGGAAGGTGTGGGGCTTGTGCCTGGCTACTGCTCCGCAGTAAGGAAAGAGAAGCTTGAAGCAACCCAATTTGAGAAGATTGTGCCCAATTTTTCACAAAGTAGATGTCTGCACTCTAGGCTTTTAAGCAGTACATAGTCTTAGCGCATCTTATGTTTCAAACAGCATCACTGGCAGTGCTACAAACAACATTCATCAGCAGTATTTCCTCAGCCCATTGTCTCTCTGTCTCCTAGGACTTCGCTGCTTACTTGGCATTTTGCGGTATTGTTCTTCACAATGCTCAACTCTATGAAACTTCCCTGCTGGAGAACAAGAGAAACCAGGTAAGTAGGATGTTAAAAAGAGAGCAGAGGTGTCCTTTCTTACAGTGTTGTTCAATTTTAATCCAAATAATGGAAGCACAGAATGAAAAATCAAATAGTCTCTGTTTCTAAATATATTAGCAGTTTCTTCTAATAGCTGCCGCTCCTCTGTCTCCTGGTCTCTGTGCTTGGTTGCTTCAGCACTATTAGATGAGAGTCCTTGACTGGAAAGGTGAGGATTTGTCCAGGGCCCTTCTTTGCTGTCCCTTATTCTAGCCCTACCAACACCACTAAATCGTTGTTCAAAGCTAGTGCGTGTGGTGACTACAGGGTATTAAATAATGTTCTCCGGTTCTTGCTGTACGGACAGCAGACTTTGCTTCCCGTTCCGTATCCCATCCCTCTCTCTGTCCCTCTTGCCCAGCTACCACCCCGTAGCTCTGACTCTCCATTTGAATCTGTCCTTTATTACCCCTCACTGACAGCGCATGTGCTGCTCTACAACCATGATGAGCTCTTCCTAAGCTTTGTCCTGCTTCACAAATTGCAATTTAAAATGGCACACTTAGGATTACTGTAACTACATAAAGACCGTGTGTTATCCCTGTGTGTTCCTTGTCCCCTATTTGCTTTTGTGTATCCTTGTGTTCTTTGTGTTCTTCCGTCCCCAAGCTACCCCTATGCTAAGCCCTTTTCTGATTTTTTTTTTTCCCTTGGAGATGTCAGTTGGACATCTCTACCTTTCTTCTTCTAGCTAAACTCTTACCTAGGTCTGCTACACACATGTCATGACAGAACTTTCCATCACTGCTTCTTTAGAAAGATGCTTTTATTTCTTCATTCCTTATAAATTTTTCTTGCTCAGTTATTCTGGTTTTTGTTTTGGAACATTCTTTTTTTTTTTTTTTTTTAACATTCTTAATATTTAAGAAACAGCACTGATAGGTCAGGTGCCATGGTGCATGCCTGTAACACCCAGTACTCTGGGAGGCTGAGTCAGGAAGATACAAGGTAGAGCCCAACCTGGACAACTTAGGACCTTAGTGAGACTGTCCATAGAAAATCAGAAAGGCCTAGGGAGGCAGCTCAGTAGAAAGGCCTGGGTTCAGTTCCCCCAATACCATAAGAAAGAAAAGGAGTGGAGAAGGAAGTCTTGTGTACTTTTCTCATTGCTGAAGCAAAATAGGAGACACCCAAAGTTAAAGGAGGAAAAGTGTATTGGCTCATTTTTATAGAGCCTTCAGCTTATCGGCAGCTGGCTGCAAGGCAGGATGTCGCAGCAGAGAGGCATTGCAAAGGAGAAATAGCTCATGGCAGGCAGGAGGCAGCGCAGCAGTGAGGCAGTGAAGCCAGAAGCAACAGGCAGCTGTCTTGCTCTATGTTCCATTCAGGCTCCCTGTCCTCAGGGTGAGTAGCACTCATACCCAGGATGGGACACCTTTAGCCCTGTACAGTGGCACCAGGGATCAGTCCCAGCATCTCACGCTGCTCATCCAGCCATCTACGAAATGTTCCACCTGGGACTACATAAGGCTTTAGGGTTTGGGGGGACACTTAGACACAAGCTGAAGGAGAGAGGGAGGAATGGGGGGAGGGAGGGACTCAGGGGGGGAGAGAGAGAAAGAGAGAGAGAGATTGTGCATTAGTGAAGAAATGTTCTGAATCCTTACATGTATGACAGCATCTCCTTTACGACCCTACCACTTGGATGCCGGTTGTCTATTGTATTTCTCTATTATTTTATGTGTACATGTTTGGGGTACACGACACTCATGTTCACCTTGGCCATGCACGTGAGTACTGAACATGCAGTACTCTGATTCTTTGTAACCTCTTCCACACACACTTACCTCCCTCTCTGCCTCTCTTCCTTCATTTCATTGTTATAACTACTGGTTCATGTTTACGGCAGATAAAACCTACATTTATCGAGGGCAACTGGCATATGTGTGTGATGCATCTTAAATGTTTTTGTGCCCCCCTCATCCAGACTCTTGGTCCCCTTCCCATTTACAAAGATCTACCTTCCCATTTTCTTTCATCAGTCTTTTATTTTAGTCTTTATTGGAACTATTCAAGAAGAGAAACCGTAAGGTATTCGAGTTTGTGTATCTCATGTATTTCACTTACCATTATGTTTTCAAGATACACCCATTTTACTACAAATGTAAGTAGCATCTACCTCTTTAATTTATTTATTTATTTATTTATTTATTTATTTTTTTTTTGTGGGACCAGGGTTCGAACTCACGACCTTGCACTTGCCCAGCAGGCACTTGTGCCTCGGAGCTATCTCCCCAGCCCCTACCTCTTTAAAAATGTCTTCTCAGTTGTCTATTATATGTACATATGTAGCAATATATTTTCATATTATGTATAATAGATATTTTATATATTGCTATATGCTATATATATGCATATATATAGCATATATGCTATATGTTGTCTCTTTGTATGCTTTTGGGGTGTTTGGCTTTATCTTCAGAACTCCCTTTCTTTCATAGGGTGACTGCTTGTTTGGCAGTGACCTGCAAGGGAGACTATCCCCTTTGGGTCTGAGGACTCATGTGAGCCTCTACTTCGGTGCAATTATTTTTTTTCCTCTCTGTCTCTCTCTCTCTCTCTCTCTCTCTCTCTCTCTCTCTCTCTCTCTCTCTCTCTCTCTCTGTTTTTTTATTTTTTAGAGCTCACGCTAATAAGATATTGAACCTTCTGTTGCCTCAAACTGCAGAAGGCTTCTGTTCCATTCTTGACCCTTTTCCCATCCTCATTCTTTACAAATGCAACTGCAACCACGTTGTTCCTTCCTCGTCTGGCACAGTACATGCTGCCTCAGAGTCATTGCAGACACTCTAGAACCTTCTGTCCTCCGTACCACATCCTCCACCTGGTTCTTCCCTGTATTCTTTGCTCCTGTAGCATTTGACCAACACTTTCGGTATTCTACTTTTTCAGTTCAGTTGTTTTCTTCCTGAGCAATTTCCCTTCTGCCTTATATCTGATTGATTTCTGATCATCTTGCACATCTCAACTGGGATGGTATCTCATGTAGCAAATCTACCAGAAAGATAATTCTTTCTCCCATTACATGAATAAATGTATGTGAGGTGAGGTAAAATTTTGTGACACTCAGGGAGAAGAGATATTTCAGAAGACACAAAAGGACCTCTTAACCTTTAGCTTGGGCAATACTCTCTTGGTCTGCAATATTGATGATGTTGATAAATGTTGATTTCATAAGTTTGAAGCAATAGCAGTAATTGTGTGTAATGTACCAGATACTGTTCATAATGTTTTATAAATATTATATTATTGAATCCTTATTTTCACAAAACTTGCCTTAGGTCACAAATTTAGCAGGAAGACAAGTTAGAATCAAAAACTGATTACTCTGGCTTAAAAGCCTGTGATTTTAGCCGTTATAATAATCTTATTCACCAACACTAGGGAATTCTGTTACTAAACAGAAATTTGATACTTAAGTTGAAATTTGATTATAACTTTCTACATTATATGAACAACGTATAACCATTGAAAATCTTTATAGTTATTGATTTATTAATTACAAATAACAAAGGATTTAGCTATTCATTTTCTTTGTCTAGGTGCTGCTTGACCTTGCTAGCTTAATTTTTGAAGAACAACAATCATTGGAAGTAATCTTAAAGAAAATAGCTGCCACGATTATTTCCTTTATGCAGGTGCAGAAATGCACCATTTTCATAGTGGATGAAGATTGCTCCGTGAGTACAGAGTATGGCTTTTTAATTTTTAGAAAGACAAATTTGCATTCCTGGAAGCACTACTTCTAAGCTTTGTTTTAGTCTCAGAACCCTCTCTCAAACCCAATTGTATAAGGATAAAATTGCTCAGAATTTGGGCCTCTCTGGTTCCATGGAGCTGAGGTGACAGCGGAGGATGCTTTTGATGTTCCCCCATCACTAAGCAGGTCCCATGGGAAGGAATCTGTCAGTGACTGCATGGCCTTGAAGGAGAAATTCGTTGTCACTACAGTGTCAGGTTCACACTCAGGGGTAGTGGTACCCAGGTTGCTGAGGATCAGTAGACGCCCACTGTTGAATGGGTTGGATAGAATCATTTACTTTTACCACAGATTGCTTAAAACCAGAAGGCATGGCCCAGTAGGGGCCATTATTTAGGGAGCCCATGAGTCCTGTATCTTTGACCAAGAAGGAAAACCACTGGTGTTTAACTGGTTGGTTTTAGTCCGTTGGCTTGTGATGTGAAGCAACACCTCCAGGTGTCTCACCCACAGCCGCATGCTGACAGGCAGGCCATCTGCCTTGCGTCTGCCCTTAGAGCCAGATTTCTGGCCTGAGGCCGTTGGCTTTTACATAGGTTCTTTCCCTTCTTGCTCTATGAGCTGTTGCTTCTGGAATACTGCTTCCTGATGTGATGGTTTTCATTTTCCATTTCTCTAAGATGAGGCTATTCATTCTAGAGCTGCTGGGTAAGAGCAGCTGTATCACTTGTGTGTAGATCAATTAGAACCCAGGGATAATATTGCAATCAATGTGGCCAGGGGAAGTTGAAAAATAAAATAAATCTGATAATTTTTATTAAAACTTTTAAATTGGTTTAGACATTAAGTCTGTGGAATCCATTTTCACCTAAATCATTTTGTAGGAATGTATTTTTCAGAATGGATGTATCTGTTAAGAAAAAATCCTTTTATTAGTAGGATATCAAAGTAAGATTTGTTGTGCTTAAAAACGATATTTAGCACTTCCTCAGATATTTCATATTTTCTTTTTATTATACTTTTATTTTGAAGAGTAAAAACAAAAGCAAGAACAAAACTCAGAAACAAAGACAGAATCAGTGTAACATACAATACATATGTTACAGATTTTCAAAACAAAAATAGCTGATTAACAATAGTTGATCTATTATCCATTCTATTTTTATAATCACATTTTTTTCATTTATAAAACCCTTCATGCAGAGATGATTACAAGATACCTGTTAGCCTTTTAAAGTTCAGGTCAGAATTCATTATTGTATTATGTCAATTTATCATTTTTTGCTCTGTGACCTGTTTTTAGCATTTAATTTTTGAAAGTTATACAAGAAACACTTCATTTTGAAACAACTTGAAGCAGACTAAAGCATCTGTTTAGGCGGAGCATAGTGCTCAGGATTCATTTCCCAGAGTGCCAGGCTGGCCCCATCTCCAGAGGATGCTGAGACAGTGATTAAGACTGGACATGGTGGCACCCGCCTGGGTTCCCAGCGCTTGGCAAGCTGGACACAGGAGGATCACTAGGTCTGATGTGTGTAGTGAGACCCAGTAGACCTTCTACTAATTATAAAAATAAACAAATAAATAAATAAATAGAATTAGATTAAAAAATAAAAATAAATAAAACAACTTGAAATATGACTTTAACCCCAGTGGGGATCAAATGACCAAAACACAGGGGTTGCCTAAAGTCATAGGAAAATATATATTTAAACCCATGCTATGCCATGGTGAAATGTTATTTATTGGAATTAGTAATAAATATTTCTCAACATATAATTAAATACTGTTTTGTGATTAATCACTATGTTTAAATTATATTTGATTTGTAGCAATGAGAATATATAATACGTATCAGGTATTTACATTCCAAATCATAACTGTAGCAAAACTACAGTTTTGAAGTAGCCACCAAAATTATTTTTTGGGTTGGGGTCACTGCAACATGAGGAACTGTATTGCGGTGTCACGGCATTAGAAAGGTTGAGAACCACTGTTCTACTAGAATCTATCATTATAACGAACTCATTTGAACCAGTGATACTTTGAACTGTAAGTCAACAATATGCTACTGAATTTATTTCACTTATTTTTTACATTTTAAGTTTTTGGGTTAGCCAGCCACCAAAAAAGGGGTGAGATTATCTTCCTGGGATCTAGTATGTACATGCAAGCCTAAACTTGAGGATTTTAAACAAGCATAGAGAAATTTGGAAGCTAATATATACATTAGCGCCTGGTAGAAAAAAAGCAAAGAAATGAAATGGTATTCAAACCTTCTCACACATGAAGATCAGAAGTGACATGATCAAATCCGTTCGTAATGGGAAACAGTTTTGAGGATGTTATTAATAAGTACTTGAATTAGTTTAGTTGGGCGTAAGTATAAATATATTACAAGAACTGTTGCCTTTAGTGATTTCCACAGTGTGTTTGTGTGTGTGTGTGTGTGTGTGTGTGTGTGTGTGTGTGTGTGTGTTTCATTATCTCACCAAACTTATCTCTCAGTCTATGTTGTCACTTTGTTTCCAGGATTCTTTTTCTAGTGTGTTTCACATGGAGTGTGAGGAATTAGAAAAAGCATCTGATACTCTAACAAGGTGAGTTAACTTAATCTTTATTTGTCAATACCATGGGTATATGATACTGGCCAGATCGTTTCTTCATTCCCAGTTGGATGTAAGACATAAGTGATGGCTATGTTTCCCACATACAAAAATAATTTTAGTTGTCAGGATGATTTATTTGATGTTAAAAGCCCTAGGATTTCTCTAGGACATTATCCTACCTGAGAATTATTTCATACAGTGAATAGTATTAGAATATGTGTAGGGCTGAGAACAGTTTTACTGCTGTGACCTAGTTCATTTCAATCATATTTTTTTCATTAGAGTAACTGACCTGTATTAGTCCCATCTCTGTTGTTGAGAAACATCTCTAACATCACAATTTAAAGGAGAAAAGGTTTATTATGGCTCAGGGCTCCAGAGGTTTCAGTCCATCCTCAGCTGTTCCAAGGCAGGAACGGAATGGCCCAGGGGCACAACCATGAGAAGCTGCTTCGTGTGGCAGCCAGGAGGCAGCAGGGTAGGGAATGGTGCCGTAGAATAAGGGCCAGGACCCAAGACCACGCACGCAGGGCTACTGCCTCCAGCTAGGCCCTCTGTCCTCCAAGCCCGCTCAGCTGGTAAGTCCCCCAGGGAACCTGTGGATGAGGTTGTCCCCCATGCAATCCAATTACCATTTTTTTTTACATATTTTCATTTTGGTGCTAAAATACAGCAATTTTTTTTAATAATGTTTTATTTTAGGCTTATGTTTTTTTTATCACAAAGACAGAAGTGTACAAAGCATACAGAAACCATGACTAATCAATTTTTAGGAAAGAATTTTTCACAGGCTTCCTTAAATATAAAATTCTGGTTCACAAAGGGATGTAGCATACAAGCATGCAAAAAGGATAACTGTTTCGTGAGTCTCCATAATGCATTTAAGTTAACAGTCAGGATTAGCAGAGGCATTTTACGGATTTCCAAGCAAACTCTTCTGCAAAGATAGTGGACATATAGCATTTGTGGGTCTTAAGTGAAATTGCTCACAATAATACTACACCCAGATCTAGACCAATTCAAACACTACTCCCTGTATGAAATAATTCCTGAATAAATCAAAATTGTTATGGCCTGGAATTAACCATTAAGACATAACTACTGGTAGATGGAAGCCTATGGTCCTGGTAACAAAATATTTGTTCCCACTATCACTAAATCATATTAGATCTCTGTTGACCTTTAGTTCTCTTCCATATTTTTTTTCTTGTTTCAGAACTTTTGCTTGTTTATTTATTTATTTTTATGGCCGTCCCAGCCTGCCCTGAGGGCAGGGCTGGCGCAGCATGTGGTGCTGGGGATCAAACCACGGTCCCTGCAGCCACCTAAGCCTTCCTAAGCAGGTGCTTTAGACCACTGAGCCATCCTGCCGGGCCCCGTGTCTTCCATATTTTTGCTTATTTTTAAAGTTCTGCTCATTTCTTTGCTGATAGCTGTTACTCACAAACAATATAATATATTTATATGATGAAAGATTCAGATACTATTTTCCCAATTTTGGAATACACTTAAACTAATAAATAAATAGATTTAAACTAATAAAACCAATAACTAAGAAAGATTCACATTTTGTTTCCTCTCAGCAAATGTTTAGCATTTTCTTAAGTGATAGGGTATTGTACCAATTTAAGATTTTTTATAGATTTAATTTTATTTTAAAGAGTAAAAACAGCAGAAACAAAAATAGAAAAATAGTAACAAGAGTACATATAGTACCGAATTTCAAAACAAGAAAAATTTAACAATGGTTGTTACATTACATATTTTCATCATCAAATCAGTTTAGATCAACAGACATAGGTATGTAAGACTGATGAAACAATTAAACATTAACATTTTCAATAAACATTGTTTTTTCTCCTGCACTCTTCTAAAAAAAATTATAAGGTTTGAGAATGCAGAAAGCACAAGGTTCTGAAATTGATTCCGGGTAACGCCCACATACAGCTGAAAAAAATTTGCTTTCGAAGTGTTTGGGTGGAACACTCTGTATATGTCCACTAAGTCCAGTTGTTCCAGGTTCTAGTTCAGGTCTGCTACTTCTTTGCTAATTTTTTGTCTGCTTGACCTATCTTTTGGGGATAAAGCTGTATTAAGGTCTCCTATTAAGATTGTCATATTGGATATGAGATTTTTTATGTCCACTAAGGTTTGTCTTATATAACTTTGTGCTTCTGTGTATTTATGAGTGTTACCTCTTCGTCTTGAATTTTTCACCTAACCAGTACATAGTGGCTTTCTTCATTTCATTTGACCAATCTTGATTTGAAGTTTAGAGTGTCTGCAAACAAGATTGCTATCCCTGCTTTTTTCTGAGGTGCTGGAACATGTAGTATTGTTTTCCATCCTTTAACTTTTAGCCTATGAGTTTCTTTATGAGTTAAGTATGTTTCTTGTATACAGCATATGGTTGGATTTTACTTCCATATCCACTCTGCTCGTCTATTTCTTTTAATTAGAGAATTGAGTCCATTTACATTGATGGCTATAGTTGACTTGTGATTTATATGAGTTTTACTTACTACTGTTTACCTCTTTTTCTTCTGTATTTAATTGATTGCCCTATTTGGTGGGTTCTTTCTGTTCTCATTTGTTTAGTTCGGGTCATTTTGGTCCCTCTCTAAAATTTTTTTAGTATACTTTGTGGGGTTGGCTCTGACATCATGGAATTCTTTAGCTGTTCCTTGTCATGGAAGTATTTCACTTTTTCCTCATACTTGAAGTAGAGTTTTGCTGGGTGTGGTAATCTAGGCTGGAATTTGTTTCCATGGAGGACTTGAAGCACTCTGCTCCATGCTCCTCTTGACTTAATGGTTTGTAAAGAGAAATCTGGCATTATTCTGATGGGCTTTCCTTCAAATGTGATCTGTTTCTTTTCTCTAGCACAGTGGTTCTCAACCTTTCTAATGCTGTAACCCCACAATACAGTTCCTCATGTTGCAGTGACACCAAACCAAAAAATAATTTTGGTGGCTACTTCAAAACTGTAATTTTGCTACAGTTATGATTCAGAATGGCTTTAGGCGACTTCTGTGTTTTGGTGATTCGACCCCCACCAGGGTTGCAACCCACAGGTTGAGAACTGCTGCTCTAGCAGCTTTTAGTATATTATTTTTCTGGTGGATTTCTGGGATCTTGACTATTATATGTCTGGGTGTGTTTTTATTTGCGTTGATGTTATTTGGAGTTCTATATGCTTTTGTTACCTGAATGTCCAATTATTTTCTCAAATTTGGGAAGTTTTCTGCTATTACTTCTGCCCATATATATATATATATATATATATATATATATATATATATATATATATTTTTTTTTTTTTTTTTTTTTTTTTTTTTTTTTT
>PVJA010027998.1:0-27968 GCA_004027025.1 Myocastor coypus
AGTTAAGTCACAAAACAAGTCCAAAATAAGCAATACATACAAATAAATCAATGTTAAATTACTCTAAAACAAAAAGAGAGCAGTCTGGCCGTGGTGACACATGCCTGTAAGTCCAGCACTGGGGAGGCTGAAAATAGGAGGATCACCACGAGTCTGAGTTGTGTAGTGAGAACCTGTACCAAATACATAAAAAGTGAAGAGAAAAAGAGCTTCTTCATTATTTTTATTAAAAAAAAAAAACAACAACACAATATTATTTCTTTTTTAAAAATGCAGTAAATCCATCCAGGATTCTAGAATGTGACCAATTAAGAACCTAAGAAAACACTGTATACTGCTATATCACCCTTCTCTACCTGCCAGTATTCTACATTTTTTTAGTGCTTGGTGGTAGAGTTCTATGTTCCACAGGGGTGTTATTTCCTGATTATTCTCCTTTTGCAAAATTGATCTTTAAAAAAAATTGATCTTAGGGGGTAGGGAGATAGCTCAGTAGAATAAGTTCCTGCAAGCTCCTGGCAAGCACAGGGTCCTGAGTTCAATCCCTGGTACCACCAAAAAAAACCCTTGAAATTCTGGATTTGGCTGACCTTAGACTGTGTAATATGTAAATTACTTAATTTGATTTTGGTAGTCACCTTTGTTCTCTTCATAAAAACAAAGTCAGCTATATCTAATTTTTGTGAGTAAACAGTCACCTTTGAAAATATGTAATTAAGATATTTGATATGGTACTTCAAAAAGTTTATTTTATTCAGATTGTACAAAAATATATTGATGTGTATACATATATATATATATATGTACACATATATATATAGATTTTCCAAATTTCACCCAAAATGACAATATAGACAGTAAGATAATGCCTAGAATGACCATAGGTTCTAGTTTATTAAGGCTGACTCCTATTTATACCTATTGTCTTATCAAAGTTATTAATAATGTAACCATTGTTCAAAATATCACACTTTGACTGATAAACTGTTACACTATAAATCCTTTGAGTAACAATTTTAAAAAATCCTTTAAAAAGGAAAATATGTCCCTTAATGAAAAGTAGAGAGGAAAAAAGTATTTGTAGTTGATTTAAGAGGGTGTTCAGTAGTGACATTCTCAGGTTATGTTCTTCTTGACTTTTTTGTTTCACATAGAATCTTAAACAGAAAAAGAACATAGTGGTGCACACCTGTAATCCTAGCACTTAGAAGGCTAAAACAGGAGTGCCTAGAGTTTGGACTAAATAGCAAGATGATAGATAGATAGATAGATAGATAGATAGATAGATAGATAGATAGATAGATGATACAAAGTCCTTGACCTTAAACTTCTGTGCTAGAGTCTTTGTGTTTAAGAACTTTTTTACTTTTGGGGCCCAGCGGGATGGCTCAGTGGTCTAAAGCTCTTGCTTGGGAAAGCTTGGGTGGCTTCAGGGACCCCAGTTTGATCCCCGGCACCACATGCTGCGCCAGTCCCGCCCTGGGGGCGGGCTGAGCCGGCCATAAAAATGAGTGAATAAACAAATAAAGGTTCTAAAACAAGAAATAAATAAATAAATCTTAATAAAATAAAATTTTTTAAAAAAAGAACTTTTTTACTTTTCAGAAACTTTTTGTGATAATTATCCAAATTTATTTTTTAAATTACAGGTTATAACATTCCTATATCACATGAGGTTCTTTCAGAATGCTTTTAGTGTGGTTGTCCCTTGAAAGGTCAAAATGATCATGCACTGAGTGTGTGGGAGCTTGTCACCTCTTCATGCAGTGTTGCCTCTTATAGCCACTGCAGCTCCTCAGCAAGCTCTGGCGAGTGTGTGCCTTTATTTCCCTAAGGTGGGTCTATTGAGAGGATCTTAGACTAGGTGAGACTGGAGTTAGGGAAGGTAAGACTTCTCTTCCCAGTCTTCAGACACAAGTAGTATGCTCTGATTTCTTATCTGTTACCCTGGCTTTGAATTTTATGCAAAGAAAAATTCTTTCAAAATGTAGTCTGAATACTTCATTCAAAGTTGCACTAAGTAGGCCTTTATGATTTTCAGTACAATTTGGTAGGTAACACTGACATGAAATGGTTCACATTATACTTAAAATTAACAGTGCATGTATTTCCATAAGTCTTATTTTATTTTTCTTTTGTTACTTTTTTATGGGTTTTTGTTTTATTTTTCTTTTATTTATTTTTTAATTTCTATGTTCTGGCCATACCCAGGAGATTCGTCTGCTTTTGATTTCTCCCTTAAAAGTTACATGGTAAATTTTCTTTCTCATTCTTCTGAGATGGAAAAATTCAGACATTATGCAAATTTTAAAATATGTTTATGGTGCTCACTCTACTGCTTGTTATTTATTGCAGCCTGAGGCCAGACTAAAAAAGGTTACAGTTACTCGGCTCCTATATGTCCTTGATGATGAATGGATGTCAAGGCAGGTGATGAAATTGCTGTCCCTCTCTGTAGAAATTTTAACCACAACCATACTCCTGATTAGCCATTCCTTAATTTCTTAAACACAGCTAGGATAGCTGCTAAATCACCAATGTGACTGCATTGTTAATATGTACTTTGGGAACTGAGAACTTTAACTGGAGTATATGAGCCTTGGCTATCCAGTGTAGTGGTCACATTGAGCATTGGAAATGTGGAGAATCTGACTGAAATTCCTGTAAGTGTAAAGAATGAGAATGTTATGTCTCATTAATAACGTTTATATATTGATGCTATACTGAATTGATATGGTGTGTATAATGGGTTAAAACACACTGTTAACATTAATTTTCCCTATTTCTTTTGATTATTTTAATGTGACTTAGAAAATTTAAAATTATCTTTTAGGTAGCACTGGTATAGACAAATGTGCCAACATCATTTTTTAAAATTTAGGTAAAAATTCATCATCCTCTTACATATGTGAAGTATTTCCTCTTGAAGAATTTGAAATTCACTGGAAAAGGATTTTTGTCAAGTATTCCATGAACAGACTAACATCAAGAATATACAAAGAATTCAAAAATTTCAACTTCTGAAAATAAAAGTCTCAAAAAAGTGGGAAACCAGAGTAAACCGACAATTCTCGAAGGAGAAGAGTTCAAATGGCCAATAAATACACGAAAAAAAATACTTATCTGTACAGGCCTGCAAAGGAGTTACACTGAGATATCATACCCCAGAATGAATGACTGCCATTTTAAAAAAAATTAATAATAGCAAATGCTGGAGCAGCTGTGGGGATAAAGGAACTCTTCTGCATTGTTGGTAGAAATGTAAACTACTACAGCCACTCTGGAAGTCATTATAGAGATTCCTCAGAAAACTGAAAATGGAAATTCCATTTGACCCAACTATTCCTCTTTTAGGTATCTTCCCAAAGTTAAAATCATCACATTATAGGAATATATGTGTACCCATGTTTATAGCACCTCTTGAAAATAGCATATATGTCCATTAACAGATGAATAGATAATGAAAATGTGATATTCAAACAAAGAAATACTACCCTGCCATAATAATAAACTTGAGGCATTCATAGATAAATAGATGCAACTTGAGAGCGTAATGTTAAGTGAAATAAGTTAAAACACCCAAGCTCAAATGTGACATGATTTCTTTTAAAATATATAGAGAGCAAAGTAAAAGAGAGGTAAATAGGAAGTAAAGAGAAATCTGAATACTTCCCCATGTTACATATTCCATTGATTGAAAAATGTTTTGATATACATGCTAGTTTTCATTTATACCACTGATTCATCATGGTTAGTGGAAAAGAATGTTTTGTGTTTGTTCCTGATCATTTTTTCTAAGAATCTTTTTGGTTTGTGTTTTATGCTCTGAGTAGCTACTTTGAAGGTTTTAATATACAGTATATTAACTGTTCTCTTATTATAAATTTTGTTTCATTTTTTTGTAAAAGAAAAAAGTTTGGAATTCTGCTCTTTACACATTATGTAATCAGTTACATATCTGCACAGGTTGGTTATTTCAGTGTTTTACTATTTTAAAACTATTTAAGAAATCTGTTAAATTTAGATCTGATTTTACTTTTTCTTTCTAAAGTAAGAGATTAGAATAACCACCGGGCATGGTGGCGCACGCCTGTAATCCCAGCACTTGGGAGGCTGAGGCAGGAGGATCAGTGGGTGAGTTCGAGACCAGCCTGGGCTACAAAAGTGAGCTCAAGGCCAGCCTGAACTTCATAGTGAGACCCTGTCTCAAAAACCAAAAAAAGAGAGAGAGAGAGAGATTAGAATAACCAAACAATGTTAGCTATCCAAGAATGAAGGAATATTAAAACATGATTTCATGTAATCAGACTTCTGTAAGTTTTAAACATAGATAATCTGTGACTATCCTTAGTAAAATTCTTGTGATTTTTCTAAGACACCTACTTTTTATTGAAGTTATAATACATTTTAAGGACCAGTGAGATAGCTCAGTGGGCTAAGCACTTGCTTAGGCAAGCACAGGGGCTGGAATTCAATCCCTGGCATCACATGCTGTGCTGGCCCCACCCCCGGGACCACTGAGCCAGACAGCAAGTCTGGGCATGGTAGTGCACACCAGTAATACCAGTGCTGAGGGGGCAGAAAACAGGAGAATCGCTATGAGTCTGAGCTGCATAGCATGACACTACACAAATTACAATGATAATAATAATAATACATTTTAAAGATTTTTAAGTTTTGAGTTATATTATTGAAACTCTTAATGTAAGCACGAGAGATAAGGAAGCATAATATTTAGTTTGAAGAAAAATCACCTGGTTAAATTTTCAACATGCAAGAAAACCAAGAGAGTCCTCTTAAAAACAATGATTATGCCTCCACTTTCTTAAATGTGGATTTTAAATGAGCAAAAGGTATAAATTTCTTATGCTTCTAAATTAATTCCTGTGTTTGGTGGCATAGGCCACACATTTATTATCTTAAAGTGCTCCAAGGCACACTATTTTGTTCTTTCTGGAGGCTCTAAGGAATGATCTGTTTTCTTGCTTTTTTGAGCTCCAGGGGCTGCCCACATTCCTTGGACATAGCCCTTTCTGTTTCCAGGCCAAACATGGCTAGTAAGTTCTTCCTCAGGTTGTGAAGATCAAATCCGGATTTCTACTTACTGTTTTCATCTGTAAGACTTAAGGATTATATTGGGTCCACCAGATTATCATGGTAATCTTCCCATTTCAAAATCACTAATCACATCTGCAAAATCTTTTGTCATCTAAGATGACATATTCTCTGGCTCCAGGGATTAGGATGGGCAGTTTCTAAGCCCATTCTGCCTAGGCAACATCGCTTTATCTTCAGAAAGTAAAATTAAAAAAAAAAAAAAAAAAAAAAAACACTCCTACTTCTGTGGTTCACATTAGAGAATCCCAAAGCATCAGGCAAGCCTTTTCTTTCTTCTACTGTAGGAAGAGATGCTTGTAAAACCTTATTGTCTGTGGTGTCTTGATTAAGTTTTTCTTTGACATGTAAGGACCTTTCTTTAAACACTTTAAGGCAATTGAAAGTACAGTTTTACTCCTGAATAAAGGTATTATGGAGAAAACTTTACAGAAACAGAAATTGATGTTAAGCTTTTTTGTTGTCTGATAATTTCAGTGCTGAATAGTACCAGATTTAATTCTTTGGCTGCAGTTACTGTGCCATTCATGTTTCATTATTAGCTCCCAGAGGGAAGATTGTGGAAGACTTTTCACAATTAGGTTTGAGAATGAAACTAAGAATTTGGGAGCTAGCATAATTTAGTAGATAATATCTACATCCCAAATTGCAAAGCTAAATTTCTGATTTTCTTACCATTAGTTATATATCCTTGGAAACTTCATCTTGACTCAACCCCTGTACCTTCAAAATGAAGCCAATAGAACTTTCCCATCCATGATTGCAGTTAAAGTGTGTGTGTGTGAGGGGGGTTTGTATGTTATTGTGTATACTATGTAGATAGTGCTAAAATTTAAAGCCTAGGTCTTAGGCTCCACATAAATTAATAGTAATTCAATGTTTAGTTTATTAATTTACCCAAGGAACAAAATTTACCACTTTGATAATTAGTTGCAAAGAATGTAATACTTTTTAGATGTGACTTAAAAATAAAAATTCATCACTATCTGGTCTTTCTAAAGAGCTTAGTTTTTCTGTTGGAGGATTCTCTAGTATTAGCTGACTTCTTCATCGGGTGCTAATGTAGCTGAGTGATGATGCCCTTAGTGATTAACTCGCCCTGCTGGTATACTTAAAGATATCCACATGGCTATACCATGTTGAGATTAAATTTTGCTTCACAAAATGTGCCCCCATTAATATTTTTCCACACATTTTGAGCTTTTTGTAGGAGAATATTAACTAGAAGTACCCACAGTATTTCATCACAAGCAACATTTTAAAGTTTTGTTAGCCAGCATTGCATTTTCTAGGGTACCTTATTTGTATCAGTATTCAAGTTGTGAATGTTGTAGAGGTAATCTATTGGAGCTTTTCAGATACTACCCACTCACATAAATTATTTAGAATACTGAATAATTAGGTCTCTCAAGATGATGGTGGCACACACCTCCATTCACAGCAGTGGAGAAGCTGAGGAAGGAAAATTACTGACTTTTGAGGCTAGCCAGAACTATAGCAGGATCCTGTCTCAAAAAAGAAAAAAGTAATGGAGGTGCTTTTATAAAATCGATTTATTGAGCAAATGCACATTGTTTACTATCTTACTTAAGACTGTATTTTGTATAGGAGGAAACTCATGGTATTAAACAGCAAAGCAGACCACCAGCAAAAGTAAAGCATTTTGAGTCATTCTAAAATGAAACATCCTAAAGGTCCTAGAGGAATGCTGAAACTTCTCGAAAGTGACTTTTCAGAAAATCTTAAAAATTTACCATTCTTGTGGCCAGGTGTTCACACCTATAATTCCAGCATTCAGGAAGCTGAAGCAGGAGAATTGCCTCAAGTTCAAGGCCAGCCTGGGCTATGTAATGAATTCAGGACCAGTCCAGATTATATAGTGAAACCCTGTGTCAAAAAATAAAATCAAACAAAAAATTTACCACTCTGCAAATGTAAATAGCTTGAAATTATTTATAACATTATAGTTCTATAGAAAAATAAGCACAAAGCTTATAGAATAAAGCTGATGTGATGCCTTATGAAATAGCTATGTAATATTTAGTAATTTGCTAATGTTGAAATTTCATAGCATGGTGCTATGGATGGAGAAGTGAAGTAAGTTAATCCCTGGTTGTCTGTTTCATGAATGAAGGCTTCATATTACTTTTGTATCTTCTACAAGAGATAACATTAATCATTATTCATCAGCTATGTTGTTGTATACTTTCCTGTTGAATTATAGGTATATATAACTCAGCAATATAAATCTTTTCACTAATGTAGATTCCCTGTTAACCATGCTTTTTGCCACACACTGCAAAATTACTAATAATTGAGTTGCAGCTATAAACAGCAACAGATTTGTAACTTAAGCTAATATGAGTTAAGAGTTTACTGAAGTTTATCTGGAAATACCTTTATTGAAAGGTGTAAATCTGTTTCTTTAAAACTGACATTGAGGAAAAGTGGCAATTGGCTGTTAGTTTCACTTGTTTAGAAGCGCATAAACAGTCTCCTCTTGTCGCATATCTATAGAATCATGCTTCAGCAGTGCTGTATCTGATGTTACTCTATTGCCCAAGGAATAGTGATATAACAAGCAGGCAAAGGGGACTAAGATAATTAGACTGTCTTTAAAAAATCTCATTATGTAGTGATTGATCTTGAATGTCAGATTTCATATAGCAGTTGCTAGAAAATAATAAGCTTAGAATGTCATTTTAATTGTTTTCATACCTAAGGAACATGGCATAAATTAAAAGAGAAAGGTAAGATACTTATTTTCAGGTTCCTTGATGAATAATTGACCCGAGTAACTATACCTTAATTTTGGTCTGGCCTCACATGCTTTTTATTTTATTACTGTTATTATTAAATGAGTTACTGTTGCTATTATTAAAGTTCTTTATCTTCTTATTGGGTTTAATTTCCCTTTACAAAATATGCATGGACCAAAAATGTGACTTTGGGAGACTATTGCTGAGTTGTTGTTGATGTCAGTTTCATACTGTGATATATTTTCTCTATTTACCAAGAGATCAATATTTTAATGTAACGATGTGCATGTTTTCCCCCCTTCTCCCGCTGCATGCAGGGATTCGGGTTCGTAACTTTCGAGAATAGTGCTGATGCAGACAGGGCCAGGGAGAAATTACACGGCACCGTGGTAGAGGGCCGTAAAATCGAGGTGCATGTCTTCAATAATTCAATTTCTGGTTTATACTTTTCTCTTTTTTTTTGTATTGCCTCACTTATCCCACATTTGGAACCCCATCTTGTGTGCGTGCACTGTATGTGTGTTTGTATCTCTGTGTTCTTCACTTTCTTGCACTAAAATAAAAAATAACACTGCTCTCTGCCTACCCCTTTTATTGGTTGTTTGGGACTTTATTTTTTTTTCCATGTATATGCGTGTAGTGTATGTGTGTTTCATTTACTTTTTTTCCTCTCCCCACAATGTTCATCCTTCTGCGCTCTTGATTTTTTTCCTTTGCTTCAATTTGCCAGACTGAATTCTTATGATCAGGCCTAAACAAAGCTAATTTTTAAAGTGTCTAGGATCTATCTAATCAGTAACATTACGTTCTGTGATAAATCAAGGGGCCAGCCAATAGCCTCTTTCTCTTCGGAGGCCAGGCCAGTTGGCCTCCATTAGAATAGATTACATAGGGGTTTGGGGGAGGGAGGAAAAAAAAAGGTGTGGTTTTTAAATCTTTTCTAATATGAAGAATTTCAGCCATTGACGTTTAGATTTTACAAATAACATCCTCAGACATAGGGTGTGGTGGCTGGCTAACAATTTCAAGGGAGTCAGCCACCAGGTTTCACCAGCCCTTTTTAATAGTACATTGAAGGTTAACTGGCTCCCTTTTCCCTTTCCCAGTTTTTAAAAGTATCAAATATAAAAGCCACCATTTGAGTAAGATGTCTGCATATTTTGCTTTTTTCCCCTTTTCCAATGGTTTAGCATTTAGGGCCCTTCACTTGACTCACTCTTTCCATCGTAACTATACACAATGCTGGTGATGGTGCCCATTGGCGGTAAGTGGAAAAAAAAGCACTAGAGAAGAAGCTTTTTAAAAATGTAATTACAAAACAATTAAGAAAGAAAAAGTCCATCTGCCATCTCACATTAACACTATGAAATGTGATTTGACTTGTTCCTCTTGCCTTTACTTTCCTTTCCCCCTTTTATTTTCAATGCTGTTGAGTAATGCCGCCTGGACTTTGGATGTACATATTGTTTTGTAGCAGTCTGAGCTGTTTGATTACTGACTTCATGGTGATTTTTACCCCTTGCACATCTTACTCAGAGTTATGGAACTCCAGTTTGGCTGGTTTTATTAATGCACTTCCTGCCCTGACTCCCTTCCCTACATCTTCCCCTTCCCGAACCACTGTTTGCAGCTCTTTCTTTGCCCGACTGCTCCCTTGCTGCCCGCGGCACCCTTCCTGACTCTTTGCTTTTTTTCCTGCTTCATTGTTCTCTTCACCCAAATTCTTGTCCCTGTCCTTCCCTGTTCTTGCTCCCCTTCCCTTCTCTGTTCATGCGGCTATTGCTCTCTTTTGCTGATTGGTGGTTTCTGATTGGTTCTGGCACTTTCCTTTTATGTGCTTGGTTGCATTCTGCTCTAGCATCTGGCGTAAGCTCTTGATTCATTCTAACTTTGCTCTTACTTTCTCCCTTTCTGATTTTTTTTCCCTTTGTGTGTGTGTGTGTGTTTTAAACTGCATGGTCTCAGTTTCATCATTGTTGTCTCCCATTTTTTCTTTATAAATGTAAAACGTTTGTGTTATTGGGGAGTCTAACAAGAATAAATGCAGTTTCAAGCATTCATCACATAAGATAGCTTCACTGTACAAAGTAAAAAAGGCACTTCATATTATTTTTAGTTATAGTGTTTTCTAAAGTCCATCTGTGCACAGTAGGAGTTTAGCACAATGCATATTATACATTGAGACAAAAAAAATGTATATTTTATAATTTCTTTTAAAATTGGCAGTTTATGACCTAAGAAGACAATATACAGTGACATTTTGTGGTGAGACTTTACCCTTCCTTCTAGAACTTTGAGACTTAGTGCTGATGCTGGACTGTCATTAGCTGGCTTCTCATTTCTGTGGGTCTCCTGTCTAGCAGCAGCTGCTCTACTTAACACTGACAGAGCTTTATTTAAATCACGCTGTCAGAGTGGAGCATGACAGAAAACAAAAGAAATAAACACTTTATTTCTTCACTTCAACTGCCTACATTACAACCCTTCTGAAAACTTAAATACAGATCATGTTATCTGGAGAATGTACAGTGACCCTTAAGACTGTCAATTTAAGTTTGTATTTTTTTTTAATTAACGTTAGAAAAATGTAGGCAAACATAAAAAAAATGGAAAATATTTTTTTTAAATGGAAAACATTAAGAATGTTGAAATCAGATTTATTTTCTTAACCAGGTGGCAAGGCTATATTATTAATGAATTTGACAGTTCATTTGTGAATAAATTGTTTCTTACTTACTTTTCTATGTACTTTCTTAATGCAGACTTCTGTGTAAGGATCTGCAAAGAACTTACAGTTGATTTTTTTTTTTAGACCGAGTGATGGACCAGCCAGGTAGCTTAGCAGATTAAAGCTCCTGTTTAGGGGGAGCACACGGACCCGGTTTGCTCCTTAGCATGCTATGCTGACCCTGCCCCCAGGGCGAGTTAAGATGGAGACTGAATCTGGGTGTGGTGGTGCCTGCCTGTGATCCCAGCACTTGGAAGGCAGAAAATAGGGAGATCACTATGTCCGATCTATGTAGTGAGACCCTATAGACTCTGTACTAAAAAAAAGGGAATACTGAGTGATAAAGTGGCCCTGTTTTCTATATGGAAACTGCATTTTACTCTTGTTAACCTCACTTAATAAGCACCTAAATTAAAATTTTATATATTAATATTTTATATTGTTAATTAAATCATTGCTCTCAGAAATTTGTTTTAAATTAAATACTGTATAACTGGATAAGCAACTTCATGTTCCTTAATGTGGTCTACTTCCTCCCTGCCCCATCTTTCCACTTATTTTTAGGTGAATAATGCTACAGCGCGTGTAATGACCAATAAGAAGATGGTCACACCATATGCAAATGGTAAGAACTTATAAGTCATCTTTGCAGTGAGTGTCACCTTATGAACACATACACTTTTATCAATATCTTAAAATGTTTATTTCAGTCTTGACAGTTTGTTGTATTTGTATTGAACTAGTCTCTAGGAGAATGTTTTATATTTGCAGGTTAACTTTTTTCTTAGAATTAAACTAAGCTTTTTGGTTATTTAAAGTGTTTTGTTCATCTTCTACATAGTACAAATATGCCATTTGAAGTTTCAGCCTAGTTTTTGACACACAGCTAGAATTTATCAGCATAATTTCTGTTTTCTTTACCCATTTTATCAGTGGCCTAATCATAAGATACCACCACCTCTTAGTTTCTTAGTTTTATTTTTATTTCAAAAATAAGTTTCTGTAATTTTTATAAGAACCCAATATAAACAAAAGGGAACAGGCTATAAAGTGTGTCAATTTTTCTTTAGATCCAGGGAAAATGACATGACAAATAGAACATCTGACAGGATTTCAGAAGACAAAAGTTTGACTTTTGAATTTCACTCTACATTTTACACTCTGTGTTAGCAACCACAGAATTTTAGAACCTGCCTCTTTAGTAGTCATCATCCCACCCCTCTTGGAAGCCTAAAGAACTATAATATTTACCCACAAACAAATAAGGCATCTGTCTCCCTCTTTGGGATTTGTGAAGGCTAAATAATGTCTGGGAACATGCATTGTAAACTGTATAGCTAAGCATGCTCCAAGTATTATTGACAGTGTAACAATTTGCCTCCATTTAGGGATTTAAAAGGTACTTGGGGCTGGGAGTATAGCTAAGTTGTTAAGAGTACTTGCCTAGCATGGACTGGGTTGGAATTTTAGTACCACAAAGAAAGAGAGAGAGAGACAGACAGACAGAGAGAGAGAGAGAGAGAGAGAGAGCCCTCAGGAAATAAAGCCACTGGTAGAAAAGAAAGTGGTCAATTTTTTTTTATGTTATTTTTAAATTATTACTCAAGCCTGATACTCAAGAAAACTGCTGCTGTTATGGTTAAGG
Organism: Myocastor coypus; assembly: GCA_004027025.1. Lineage (NCBI taxonomy): Eukaryota > Metazoa > Chordata > Mammalia > Rodentia > Myocastoridae > Myocastor > Myocastor coypus. Next base: position 12,248 of record PVJA010027998.1, read on the forward strand.
CCCTGAAAACAGCTACACTGGAAGCCCTCCAGAGAATTTTAAGTCAGTATTTTTCATTTATGTTGGTTGGAGTCATTTCATCTGTGCAGACATTGTGCAGTCTCTTTGCAACTTACGTGATTGACATTACAGAACATTCATGCTCTCATTGTTCAGGTAAGATTGGAACTCAGATTCTACCCAAATTTTATGTAGAATAATGGAGGCCATCATCAGGAACATATAAAATATCACATTCTTGAACACATCAGAATAAGAGCTTGGATTGAGAATGAATAGATTTTCTCTCCAGTAGTGCCTTGGCTTATTACCATTTAAATCTGGGAATTTTAACAGAATTAGCTTCCATTGATACATTTATAAAGTAGCAGTGGTATGGTGCAAAAGAAAGAAGTCAACAAAAGAGCCAGTCTTTTGGAAAAATAATGAAATGTGTTTTCTTATTATGTGTCAAAATCAATAAACATTTATTGACTAAAATTTTCATAAGTAGACATTTTTCCTGTTATAAAGTACTTGCCATATTTATATACATACTTTTAAAAGTCAAAGAATAAATAAAATGACATCAAATATATTTAGAAGTTTCTAACATTTATAAATGTTGAAGCTAATGTTGAAAGTCTGGTGTCTTCTAAGAAGTCTGATTCACTTAAAAAAGTTCATTATAGATTAAACCACAGAAGTGAGGATGTACCTTGAATTTTATATTGCGTGTGTTTCCTTTTTTACTTGGTGAACCCCAGTGAAATCACAGTGGTAAATTCCACGGAAAGGGTATTTCAGTCTACCCAGAAAATTAGCATAGAATCTGAGATCCAGGTCAAATTTCAGTCCAGTCAGAAGATACCTTTATAAAAAAAACTATGGTGGTAAAGACTGTTAAGATGCTGTATAAGAAGTTGTATCACCTGTGATACTACAGAATGATACATGTAGTGCTTTTTTCTTGTGCTAAACTAAGGATAGGTCATTTAGATAGTGTTGTGACAACACTATCAGAGACCCCAGGGTTTATTTCTGTGTCTCTTGCTCTTCTCTTTCTGTCTTCTTTTCTCTTTCCCAATTTGCCTTTCCCCATGCCCTGCCTGCTTTTCCTGATGCCTCATTATCCATGCAATCATTCTAGTCCTGCTTCAGGACAGTGCCATCTCCATATGGTAGAAACCCTAACCTGGCATTCTAAGGGAGAATTAATAATAGGCAAATACAGGCTGAGAGGCATGTGAAGCCAATTTGATATGTACTGGTCCTTCTTTGTCCTCACTAATCTTTGTACCTTTTCTATTTCAGGTTGGAAATTAAGCCCAGTAGTTGGAGCTGTATATGGCCCGGAATTATATGCAGGTAGTACTTAAGTTAACGTTTCCATTTGTGCTGTTTAAGTATCGCATCTCTGTGGTCTCAATTTTCTACTCCTTTGTAACCTTTTTTTTTTTTTTTAATTTTTTGATTTTTTTTAACACAATCAGCATCCAGCTTTCAAGCAGATGTGTCCCTAGGTAATGACGCAGCAGTGCCCCTATCAGGAAGAGGGGGTATCAACACTTACATTCCTTTAATCAGTAAGTACCATATGTTGGCCTGGCATGGATTTTGACTATTATGTCTGAACAGTGGTGTGATGGTTTGCATATTGGTTGGTTGGTTTTTGTAGTATAATACATAACTGAAAAAAATCTCAAAGACAGTAAGTATTATTACAATATCTTGTTCTGTTTAATCCACGCTAGAATGTTCCTGACCAGACAGCCATAAAACAAAGTAGTTGGAAAGAGGGTGAGGGCACGTGAAGAATATTCATTCTGTACTTGATAATCAGGAGAACAAAAGATATGAATATGTGTAGCATGTGTTTATTCTTTCTTCTGCTGGTGCACTTGAGGCTCTCCGGTAGAGTCATTTGAAGGTACCTCCAGTATTATCGGTTATTCTCAGCTACCTTGATATCTGTAAAGTCACTTTGACCTGAACCTTTTTACTTTTTACAAGAGATGCAATTAAACAGGATTCAGTGGATGTGAAAGTAATGTCTCTGCACACTTTGCAGAGAACAATACACTTAAGCCCTTAGAGAACGTCCACCTCTTGAGAGCATGACGGATGGGATGGTTTTCCTCTCGCCCTCCATTTGTGCATTAAAACATTTCAGATAAAGGAGCAAATTTGACTGGTGAAATGTGTAACTATTGTGAGCATTGGCAGTGACACCATGTAGAAATACAAAAGAGCATTCTTTTGAGGATTAATTATAATGATAGGAACCAAGATTAATAATTGGCCTTTTAAAGAGTTTGTGTCTGATGTAAGCTGCCCCCACAATTAAAAGTCTAATCTCTTACTGTGGCAATAGCCCCTCAGCTTCTTGACCTATTTCTCACTAGCTTTCACTGTAATGATAAAATGGGAAGAAACAGAATAAGCCCACTCAGGATTTATGATAATTTAGTCATGGAATCATTCACTTGTGCATATTGGGTCTCTCTTTTCAATTCTTACCACTCAGAGATCTGTGACAGAAGAGGTATATAGCTTTTCATCTTTTCTGTAATTTGTTTATAGTGAGTTGTAACTACTGTGGAATGCAAATTGAAATTTCTGTCATATTTTGGGTCTCCCTTTAGTTCCTGGCTTCCCTTACCCAACTGCAGCCACCACAGCGGCTGCTTTCAGAGGAGCCCATCTGAGGGGCAGAGGGCGGACAGTATATGGTGCAGTTCGAGCGGTACCTCCTACAGCCATCCCCGCCTATCCAGGGTAAGCATTAGCTTCCAAAATTAGTATGTTGTCTAAAATAGAAAATTGGACCAAAGGAGAAAAAAAAGAATACCATGACCCTCTTGTAACTTCTTGGACATTGCTGTGCCATGTAATGTGCATATTTGCAAATTAATGGATTAGATGGCAAGAACCAAAATATATCATCATCAGAATGTAACACAATGTCAATTCATTACATAAATCTTGGTTTTGGCCACCTTAAGCCTTCATGGTAAGGTCTTAAGACAGTAGCCAGAACCAGCTTGTGTTTATAGCAGTGTGTTGGCATGGAGTTTACTCAACAGAGCACGAATATGGATTAACAATACTGCAGAGAATGAATAGAGGAGCTGGAGATAGTGCCAGACTGTATCTGCTGTGCTCACCCCCTTCTTGCCACCCTGTATTCGGGTAGAGGCTGGCACATGAGCCCTCTCCTTGGTTTCACTGCCTGGGTGGTGAGCAACAGAGCTAGTTACCCACAATGGATTTGCTTTCTTTGTAGGAAATGGATTAAAAGAGGTTAATTTAAAGTTGAACCAAGTCCAATTAAATCAAGGGAGGAAGGGAGAATTAGGATTAAACTGCAGTTGGCTTCTGAAGGATGGTAAAACGCCTGATGTCGTTGAGCATCCTTCACCCTTTGATTTTTGTGTGGAGGGTGTCTCATGCAGTGGAATGATTCCATAGCAACAAATAAATCCTTTGCTGTTGAAGGGGGAGAAGGAGTGATGTTGGCAGCTTTGTTTTAGTTGTTTCTGTGTCAGCCTAAAATGATTATTTTTACCAGAAGTGGACTTTTACAAGTCAGTTGTGGCAAGGACTTTCTCTCTTCAGAGATGGGACGTTTTCTTTTCTCTGCCTGTGGCAGGATTTTTTTTTTTTTTTTTTAATTCTTATGGAGCATAAGTAGTAGCAGCAAAGCCTGTTAGCTGCTGCTTAGTTAAAAACAAAGGGAAAGCGCCTCCTTTGTATATCCCTTTCTGAGAGGAAATTTGGCTTCAGGTGGAGGTGTACTAATTTAACATTCATTCATTCATAGACCAATTGGACATACCATTAGGAATCCTCCATGCCACAGAATTAAAGCACTTTTATTAGACAAGGCAAGTATGCATGTGGAAGTGGGCAGGCTCCAAAAGACACCAAAGGGTACTGCTACAAGAAATTACTTTTGTTTGCAAGTTATAGATGTTTAAGTCCCATGCATTCCATCATCTCCATCTTCTGCCATGACTTTTAATTTTATCCTTTTTTCTCTCTACTTGACCTTTGACCTTCAACCTCTGACATCTCTTCAAAGAAGTAAATAGACACAGTATTGTTTCATCTAAAAATACTCAAATAAAACATAAAAATTTCTACACACTAGAAAAATTGATCAATTGATCATGAAGCTTTTTCTATTTCAATCCAGAAGTATTTACTGTCTTACTTGCAAAAAACTGCTCAGAGAAACATGGGATTTCTTTACAACCTTCCTGAGTAATTGTATGAAGTGGCTGAATTCAACCCTGTTTGATGTAGATCATTTAACTATATTGGCCAAACTTGAGAGTCCATTCTCTATCAAGTCCATGTCAGATATATATTTTCTCAAAGATATTTTATCTTTTATGTCTAATTACATCAATTTCTATGCATTACATTGAACACTAATTTCCCATGTTTTCTTTTTTATTAACTAAACCACCTATTTACATGGAAGATGGCAAGGAATAAGTCCAGTATTTTATGGGGAATGGCCTGGAACTGCTTTTCAGCTTAGTAAACTAATTCCATCACTAATTGTGTTCTAGTCTCCTTGTGGCATTTTATACAGAGAATATTGAAGTTCTCCTAGAATTTAGGTGAATATTACCAGTAAGTGATTTGATTTAGAATAAAATCTATTGGTTTTTTAATGTCAGCATTTTGCTATTGAAGTTTTCAATCTTTGCCGCTATCTCCTGTGTGAAATCACTGAAGGCTAATTGTCACTTGGCCTCGGTGTTTCCTATTTTAACTGCTTTCTTATTACAAACAGGTATTTTTATATACTAAAATGCAACTGAGAAGGAGATTAGTTTGTTTTCAGATTTTAAACACAGTTGTAGACTGTGAAAATATATAGTGCTTACCCAGATAACTATTATGGATAAGTTTAGTTTGCCTGTTGTGTAGTACAAAGGCATAATATTTGGAACATTGTAAATTGTGACCATATTATACTATAAATATAACAAAATGTCACAGAAAATAGGATTCAGATACTTTTCAGCACTTTATAGGAGACAAGTTACTTCATACTTTTATTAAAATATAATTTGATGACCCTACTTGCCAGCTTGTTAGAGAAAGTAGTTATAAAATTTTCTGTCTCATTTAGTTGAATGTACAATAAACAAATCATCTCATTTTTAAAAGTCAAATCTTGACCTAACGATTACAAAGAAGAAAATCTTATCTCTACTGCTATTTCATGTCTTTTGGTCCCAAAATGTTTTGGGGAAAGACTCCTTCTCTCTATATATGTATATATATAAAACTACCTCAAAAGGTTGAAAATCTGTATTTTAAGAATGATAGTATAATGTTGCTTCAGATTTAAGAAAAGTAAAAGACTTACTTTTTTATGCAAAGTCATTATCTAGGGCTGGGGAGAGATAACTGAGGGGCACAAGTGCCTACCTGGCAAGTGCAAGGTCCTGAGTTGGATCTCCAATTCCACAAAACAAACAAACAAAGCCATTATCTAAAGAGGAAGACAACCCTTTCTGTTCCAAACCAATCACCCTTTCAAGTTTATTCTTCTAAACAAGACAGGATGATCCTTGGTCATGCCCAGAGCTTCAGTCATCAGCTATTTTTTTCAGGATTCCATGAGTACGCTTATAGGCAAAAACAACCCTTAAAATCTCTCAGCTACTCCTTCCCACTCTGGATTATATTGTTACTATCTGGGATCCCCACTGCACCTTTCAATTCTTGGACCTTGGACCAATCACCTTTAACCTTTAGCTCATTATCTCTGCTTGTGAAAGCAATGCATTGTGGGTATTTTTGGTTGTTTTGTTTTGTTTTGTTTTAATTACATTTCTCTGTTTACTTTGGTCAGAATTGATTGACTTGTTTTTCTGAGGTGTTGCATTGGTTCTTAAAAATGCTGAATAATAATACTTTGCATGCTTGTGTGATCAGCCAAATCTTATTGCATGTCTAATGTGCAGGGTAAAAAGCAGGTGATGTATGGATATTTAAAATTTTACTTTTTACTTTGAAACAAAATCAAGTCACAGGCATAATTTTTGAAGGTACTTTGTATATATATCCTGCTGTAACAGAATTCCTTGGGTTCACTTATTTCATGTTAAACCCTTCTCCATCCTTACCCTCTTTTTGAACTCTTTAAAGAAAAACTTCCTCCTAGAAAAGACTTACCTTTTAAAATACTCCAGATACAAAAAGTGAATGTTCAGTGCAGCTGATTTGGGACAGCTAATGTTAGGCCCTTCTTTGAGTGGTTCGGTTTTGTTAATATTACTTTAGTTACAAAATATCCAGATGCTCATTCTAGTTTTGCACACCTTCCACCCTCCTGCATGTCTTGTAGCTGTGTAATGTGAGTGTGCACTTTCACGTTTCCCTCACTGACCCACTGTGGCCCCAGCTCAGGTTATGGATTCATACATCACCTGCCTGTGTAGAGCGCATGTGCATGCTGCCGTCCTCAATAACCGGAATGTGTTTCTGTTCTTTTGTTTTTTTTTGTTTTTGTTTTTGTGTGGATTTTCTGCAGTGTGGTTTACCAGGACGGATTTTACGGTGCTGACCTCTATGTAAGTACACACACTGGGGCCTTCTCGACCCCATCCCCTGACAAGCCAGCCTTTTTTTTTCTGTTTCTTTGGTTTGGTTATTTTGTTTCTTGTTTTAATATAATTTATTTTGTTTTTATTTCCTTTTCCTTGTGGAGATATATATATATTTATATTTATATATTTAAGAATGCAAGCATGCTTCTCTGCCACTGCGCTTGCCCCTGGGTGCAAAAACTGAGCCTTTGGGTCTCCTAATTGCTAGATTCAGTCTACTGGACATATTCTTTTCCCTTCCTATACCCACAGATATTGTACGTATCTCTGATTTATTTTTGAGATGATCAGTAGGTTTAAAGTCTTTGTTACTGTTATATCATTTGCATACATAAATAGCAGGACTAGCTTAGTCTTGAACCAACTCTTTCCCTTCTCCTTTTCTTCTCATTTCATATCCCTCTCTAGATCATTAGAATTTTGAGTTTTGTAGATGACAATAAGCTTTCTGAACTATGCTTTCTTCTGTTATATACTTGTAGAAAATATAAACTTGTGAAAGAGCAAAGATTTAATGCCAGTGAAGAGTGTAGTAACAAGAGGAAGGATGTCAAATAGTGTTGTAAGACCTTGCTTTATATAAAAGTCCACCACCAGTGGCTCTCTTTTCTCAAGATCTGGCAAGGGGACAAGAGTGAGATCATTAACAACCTAGACTTTTACAATCTTTAAACTATCACACAAGTTTTGTTTTTTACTATACTGGCCAGAACAACACTTAATCCATTATTGAAACTGTTTAGCCACACGTGAAGTTCTATGATTCATTTGTCATATTAAAAGATGGATGAAGTGATCTAAATGAGAAAGAGTGAAAGGTTTTGAGTTTCAGAGTCTCATTAGGACCTCTTCAAATGGTCTTATTCTGACTACCAGCTTCATCTAGTCATCCAAGTCAATAAGAAAGAATTTTATAAGAAAATCTTGTCAGCATAAAATTTTTGTGGGTGCAGGTTAAAATTATCTAGATTACTTTCTTGACCCTTGCCTCCCAAAGTTATAACTAGTACCTTTTCAATGAACTAATTTCACATTCAACCAGAGATTCTATGGCTGTGATTTTTTTCCAACACTGTAACTTTGTAGCTTTCTTAGATTGTGATTGGCCCACAATTATATATTCACATAGCTGAGCATAAATGCAACTAATCCATATTTCATGACCTCTCTTTATACTTCAATTAAAATCCACCTCTTTTCCTTAGAATGTTTGCAAGAAATAATAAAATCTCTTTTCCCATGTCTACAGGTAACATGAGGGTTGGGTAAAACATACATATTTTCATATGCTGTTAATATGTACATTATCCCACATACATTAGTACTCATATTCTCATTAAACTCATCCTTATGTTGTTTTCTTGAAATCTAAGAGAAGAATTCTTAAATCAAGTTTTTTTCGTTGTGTTTTTCTTATTGGAGGTTTTTTTTTTTGTTTGTTTGTTTGTTTGTTTTTTTAAGTAAAATCTAGTTATGTCCAGTTCAGAATTGCCTACTGTTCACCTAAGTCAGCCAGGTGGATATTGGTTTATAGTTATTTCATTTCCTTACCTTCAAATATAGAATTTCATTGAGAGAGATGATTTTTCTTAACAAGAAAATACCTTTTTTATTTTTTTATTTTTTTAAATTCTACTGATTGAATTACCTCATAGAACTAAAGTATTTCAATGATCTGGCCCAAACATTTTTTGATCAATGTTCCCTTCCTGAATAAAGTACTTAAAAGTAATTTCGTTATCATTTATTTGTACAGATTTTTAAAGCAGAGCTTCATGGAGAGAAAATTTGATCACTAGTACTTAGATAAAACCCAAGCCCTCTGATAAGAAAGAAGATCCCATTGTGAGGCAGCTGTTGAGATGGGCCTACTAGAAGTATAGCTATTACTAGTGGATAGTCTGTATTCCATATGTGAGGAGCCAAAGACTGCTACTTTAAAACACATAAACAACTGTTCTGCATTTATTCCTCTCTCTGTACATTCTCCCATCTGTAGAAATTGCCCATATATATATTTAGTTCTTATATCCTCAGAAACATAGTAGGATGGAAAGGGTGAGATTCATTAGTATAAGATACATTATTGAATTAGAGGAGAAGACTTAGAAACTGGCTTTGCTTCCAATACATTAATTGTGAAAGGTTTGTTGAAAGGCCTTTCCCTGTCCCACTCTTAGACAGTGATCCCTGCTAGCTGTGTTCTTCCTTTCTGCTTCTTTGCAGCCCACTGCTCTCTAGAGAGCTGATCTGGCAGTAGCGTCCATGGTTTATAAAGAGACCTGCTGGGGTAAGGATCTGGAGTGTGATAGACAAATCCTGTGTCCCACCCGTTTTTGCTCAGTAAAGGCATAGTTCACCCTAATTCACCTTGTAAGTGGGATAACAAACTACTACTGATTCTCATTCTGTGAAAAGCATGCTTGCATCCAAAGGAAAGAAAAGGCTGGTGGGCCCTTTTTCGGGCTTTTTGTATGATTGTTTTCCTTCCACAGCTGTGTTTTTTGAACTGCTCTTCCTGTGTTCTGTTATAGAATAGTCTTACAGGAACCAATCATTAGCGCTAAAATACCTCAGGTAGGAGTGCCAGTGTGACCTGCCAATCAATCAGATTGTGGATTGCAGTGAAAAAAATTGAATTATACTAACCATTCCAGCTCCACGTTAGAGATGGGAACAGAGGCTTTTTTGGACAGTCAAGACTTGTGAGCGTGTGATCTAAGCCCTGCTACCTCAGCAGTGCACACAGTCACATTCCAGGCCTAGTGGCCTTTCCTCCAGAATCACATGCTCCCATCCCACTGCCACATATCTGCACCAAGTGTGTTGCACACACTGTCCCATCACTGCTGCCTCTTTTAATTTGCCAGTCACATTTGCCCTTGATATTTTATATTGGCATACTCATTGGTGAGTGTATTCTCGTATGACCAAAAGAAATGCAAAAAGGGAAGGACTTAGTTGAGTCCCACACTGGGCCCTATAGTGAAATCCTGGCAGTGTTTGGACTGTGCTACTATATAAGACTGAAGTTGCTTTGGTCTCAGAAACTGAGATGTGCATTTCTCTTACCGCCTCCTTTCACATGAGAAAATCAGTGAGTTCATTTAGCTAGTAACAAACTATTAAGAGGTTTGTATAGCTGGGTGCTTGAAGGAAGAAAACATTCAATGGCTTTTAGTAATACAGTTATTTATGTGGCAACCCAGTGAGATTTTTAGAATGAACTAATTTGAGATGTCGAATAGTAAAGTGTTTGAAAGATTTGATTCATTAATGATCATCTGTCATCTGTCATAGAAGTAATAAGTTGAAGCTACCAAGTTGATCATTATAATTTCTTCTCTTAGCCCCAATTTTAGATAGTAATATTAAAATATACTTTTTAGAGTATATAGATCTGTATGAAAAACAGTAATTGTAATGCCATTATTATATATATATATATATATATATATTTTGAACTCGAGTCTATGTTATTCACGTTTACTCATAGGTGCCATATTGCCATGTAAGAACTTAATGTTTCCTGAAGCAGTAGTTTTCGGCCAGGGTGGGGAGACAGTGAGGAAAAAGGAGGCAGAATCGTCTAGGGGCAAATCAAGTGACTCCCAGGGGTCCAGCATGCATTGCTGCTAATTGGAAGAGACCTCTGCTCTACTGTAGTGTTTATAAGCACCACATTGATGTTACCCTCTACACACACAAACACACATACACACACTCACCTTACTGTGTTGATCTAGTATACTGTACGGAGGTAACAAACTTTCATTCTGTCTGCTGGTCTTGAAATACACACCCTCCTTTCTCCTCAGTGTCACATGATGTCATTGTCTTTCAGGTAGAAAGAAGTTGTGTTGACATCACATGCTCACCAAAGTCCTGTTTTAATGTAAACCTTAAAAATTAAAAGTGGTAATATTAAAAATGAGACATGAGCAAGAGTCTGTCAATGTGAGATTGATAAAACCAGTTTAAGGTTAAACTATATGCAGATTAATGTCACAAATAGAGGAGTGATATTTAGAACTTTTCCATCATGTTCTGATTTAAAACATAATCACAGAACTGTGCAAAAGACTAATGCAGTCAGTGTAGAAACATCAAGTTAATTTGATAATAGAGCACAGGAGAAAATCCCAAAGTCATATTGAGTCATGAGAAACTGAAGCTTTGATATAACAGCTTCAGAAGTCATTACAAAAATGACGATAGCATTTCTCTTTGAAAAGTTGAGGGCAGATATATTCCCAATGTGTAGAAAATAAAATTCTTAAGTACAGGAAACAGAGGGAAAACATTGTGAATCAGAATATGTGGCTGTTGTCAGAAGGTGAGCGTACATGTGAGCGCTGTGGGTGAGGACTGAATTGTCAGGGTCAGGCAAATGGAAGAGGGAAGTGAGGTAGCATTGGGCTGTCCTGACTGGGAACACTAGGGGTCATTCAGAGTGAATTGCCAAGGAATAAAAAGTAATTATTTTTCAGTGGTCATGGGTGTATTCGAATCAGGCTTAGCCATGCCAAATTTATGCAGCTCCCAGAGTTCCAAAAAGCTGTCTGTGTGCCCTCCTACATTAGGGTGTGCTGTGGCCATGCTAATCCCCATTTTTTGTTTTATTTCAAATCACACACAGATAGAATCTGCAAACTGCTTCAGATCAAACAGGTCTGATTGTGTGTAAATACATATGTCCTTTTATTTTTTATTATTAATGGTTGCTTCAGTTTTGCATCAGTGCATGGTTAAAAGCAATACACATCAGCTATTCATGACTTCATATCTCCAAATGAATTATTTCTCCTCTTTTTTTTTTTTTTTGTTTGTTTGTTTGTGCAGTCAGCTGAAGAAATGTTAACATCTCACTCTAAATCTTTCAGTGGAGTCTCTGTTCCCTTCTCTGATATAACAGATGGGTTACTGCTTGTCATAATTATTAACATTGTGGTGTGGGCCAGGGCTCGGGTGGGCAAGATTTACTCTTCCTTTGGGCTGGGGTGGGGCCAGCTGTTAGGGTATGGAATGTTAACTTAAGTGGTGACTGACTGTTTCCGTAATACCAGGTCGTTGTGGCTGCACGCTCTAGTAATTGAGGCTGTGTACTTCACCAAGCTTGTGGTAGAGCCTAGGGCAAACCGCTGTCCCAAGAGAATGCTGGGATAGATAGAGTTAGCCAATATGAGTCTGAACGTGGTGATTTTGCTGGTTGTTTTAGCTCCAGATGTTGGCATGCTTAGTTTTTAATGTGATTAATAAATGTGGCGCCATATTCCCTCCCCACGCCTGAACCCTCTCTGTTCTACTCCCTTCCCACCTTGTTCTTTTTGAAAAATTTAAGAAACTGTAATGTAAACCTTGGTGTTTCAAACTGCACTTTGTTCTCATGTTCTATAAAAGCTTTCAGAGTTGCTGGTAGAAGTGAAAGTGTCAGCCTAGAATCCTGGTGCACTCTGAAATCCAGAATACAAATAAATTTGTCTAGATTTTTTTCCTACATTTTGTGATATATTTTGTTGAATAACCAATTTAAGAAGGAGAAATATTTTAGAGGGATGGTTATATAGCTCTAAGAGATAAATTGTTAACATACAGTTTCATTTTTCTCCTATGGAAGTAGTCATTGGTGAATTACAAGATTAGTTAAGCAAGAAGCTACCAAGCATCCTAAACATAGCTTTCCTTTAAAGGACTTCTCTTTAATAACATTATCATAAAATTGTTAGGTGAGTACAGATGTTGAAATATACTATTAATGTAGTTTTTCTTACAGTCTTCCAGAGCCTTTTTTTTTCTTAAAGAGAATACAAAGTGGTTAAAAAGAAAAATAAAAAGCATTAGGAGCAATACAGAATTTCATAAAACAAAACAATAGGAATTTGGCAATGGTTGTTGTATTACATAATGTTATCTTCAGATTATTTAGATTACAGATATGAGCATACAAATTTGGCTTAAAAAGTTACAAGAAATTACAAAGAAGAAATTGAAGCATTAACTGTTCCTTTCAATAGACCAGCAAAAATCAGCAGCACAATGTGTGCGCATACATGTCTTTTTATCTTCTTTCCTTTGTCCTTTTCCGCATCCCAGTTTTTACTTCCTGTTGAACAGATTCTCTTTCACAGTATCTGTTGTACTTTTCAGATTGTATTTACCAGAGCCTTTTGTTATTAGTAAAATACTTGTATCCATGTCCTGTTTCCTGAATCTGAATCACAGCCTCATCAAGCTCAGACAGTGTCATCAAAATTTACTTACAGAAGAAGAAAACTACACAGAAATCGGTCCATTCTTTCTGGATCAGTGGGGATATTCTTCCCCACAAGCTGACCCATTTTGAATGGTTTGGATTGATGGTAGTATTGCTCCTTAATTTAGCACCACAGCCCTTGGTAAGAGTCCTGTTGAGTCACTTGGGTCTTCTTTTCCCCAGAACTAGTAGAATTCAGCTCAAAGCCATGATTTAAATAAACCTTCACAGAGAGTAGCTCTACTCAGGCATTGTGGGGTTGGATAAGCATTCTTGCCCTTTCCTCCCTGCATACTGAGAGTGAAACTTGAAGTTAGGGCTGCTCAACTGCATCCCTGACATATACACTCCCCATTTTGAGACAAAATCTCACTAAGTTGCCCAGGCTGGGCGGCCTCAAACTTGCAGTCCTCCTGCCTCAGACTCCTGAGTAGCTGTGATTACAGATGTGCACTACTGCCCCCAGTTAGGCCACAGAGTCTCTTGGTGAGAATACCTCTGCTTAAATGTGAATCAAGCTTTAACTGCCTTTTATTAACTTCAATTTAAAATGTTTAAAAATTATTTTGGTGTTTGAATTATCTTTGTTTACAAAGAACTTTTACCAATGTTAATCCTTTGGTTGGCTTCACAAAGGCTATAGTTACGTTTTTTAAGAATTTATTTATTCATTCATTCATTTATTTATTTATTTATTTATTTATTTATTTATTTATTTGGTGCAAGAGCTCATTCAATGTGCAGCTCAAATTCATAGTGGTCCTCATCTCAGCCTTCCCAGCACTGAGATTACAGGTGTGTACCACCACACCCGGTTTCAAGGCTAGCAGAGCAGGACCAGGGTTCTGGGGCCAGCACAGTATGAGGTACCAGGAATCGAACCTGGGTCCTTGTGCTTGCCAGGCAGGCACTTAGACTGCCAAGCTATCCCCCCAGCCCTAAGGTGCTAATTCCTAAGAGCCGTGTTGTGTTGCAGTAATTCCAGCTGTGGTGGGCATGTGACACAGCTGTGGCCTCAGCCACGTATGAGGCTGAAGCGAGCGCATCAGTTGCACTTACAAGTTCAAGACCAGCCTGGGCTACACGGGGACACTCAGCCTCCAAAAAAATTTTTTGTTAACTATAACAGCTAAGTTTTACTTGGTTTAAAAAATGTTTTTACTGCTTCATATTATATTTAGAAGCTTAAAGAAATAGGTTAAGGCAAAAGATAGTCATGCCTTGGTTTACAAGCTTAATTTGTTCTACAATTTTGGAAAAGATGGCCATGGTCCTATTTGTAGCTGATGCAGAGTTTGCAACCAAAAACAGAATTTTACCAGATACTTTTGTTGACAAGCCAAATGGTTTGCAAACAAAAACATTTGTTACCAAGGTATCATACTACTATAGTGAAATTTTATATTGTAACCAGCATGTCGTTATACAGCTTTCCCCGAGTCAGTCTTGCCTGCCATTCCCGAAAGACCTGGCTAGAACTCCAAGCAGCTTTTGATTGCAAACAGTCCAGTATCCCCATCCACTAATATTCATTACCAGAGTTCAGTAATACTAATTATAATCTCCTTTTATCAGTATGTATAGAAAATTTTGTCAGTGAAAGGAAAATGTTTGCTTTTCTAAGTCCCTGCCTAAATCGAAAAAGAATAACATAACTTCTAGAAGCTAGTCAGTGAATTTTTCAACATATAACATAACACTGAAAATAAAAATGAGGGCTGGAGAGATAACTCAGCAATCTAAGCACATGCCTGGCAAGCACAAGGACCCAAGGTGGATCCCAATGCTGAGTGCTGTGCTGGCCACCAAAACTGCACACGGTGCCACACACCTGTAATTCCAGTGCTAGGGAGGCTGAGGCAGGAGGGTCAGTATGAATCTGAGCTGTGTAGCAAGACCCTGTACCAAATAATAAAAATTTTTCAAAATAATTTTAAAAGCCGAGTCAATTTTCCTTCACATTGCACTTTTCTTCAGTGAGAGAATCTTAAATTATATGAGAATGAAGTGAAACATGTAGGAGTTCATAAAATTATGGACATTTCCAAAAGAAGGTTTAACAGAAATGAAGGAAGCAATGTTGAAGATAGTCCAAAGAAGAATAACAGTCCCATTAGAAAATACGTGTTTTCATTCTATAGAAATGATTCCTGAAAGTAAATAGCATTAGAAAACACTTGTTTTCAGTCCTATAGAAAAGAGAGAGAGGAAAACAGTGACAGAAATAAATATGAACTTCTTTGATAGATTTAGCAAAAGCTAAATGTTTGGAAAAAATACCAAGTGAAGAGCTTGGTGTTACAGCTCAGTGCTCGAGCAGTTGCCTACCACACTCCAGGCCCTGGGTTCCATCACCATTACTGGTCCCCCCACACATACACCAAAAAAAAAAAAAATTGTTAAAATGAAAAAGTAAAGTTTCAAGTGTCCGTAAGAAATGGACATGCTTAATCTACAGAAATAAATGGGTCTGTTGTTCACTACTGAAGTGATATCTAAATGGACCAGTCAAAGAGTTATAGTATGTTTCATAGTAAAAAAATAATGATAGTTTGCATTTGAATTAGGTTTGGGTAAAATAGTTTAATTCTAGAAGTAATTTACTATCAAGGCTTGCCAGACTTGATAGCACATGCCTATAATCCTAGTTACTTAGAAGTTACTTGGAGCCTGAGGCTGGAAAATTACAAATCTCAGCCTAGCCTGGACAACATAGCCTCTTGAGATGTGTGGGCCTCCATTCCTAACGGTAGTTTGTCTTGGGGGCATTCCCTGTGTGGCTGACCTTTAGGCATTTGGTTCATCTAACAGAGGTGAGATTGCTCCAAATCTATTTCAGTCCAACCAAAGACTC
>PVJA010027999.1:0-28035 GCA_004027025.1 Myocastor coypus
AAAAAAAAGTAAAAATAAAAAAGCAGCAGCAGTTGGGATATAGGATTTTGAATGATACATAGCAATAGAAATTTTTGTGGCAATGGGAATGGCCAATATTCTGTGAAGATAATGAATATTGAATAAAAGACTATCTTTGTTGAAAAAAAAAAAAAAGAACAGAGCTTGATTAACCAAAGAGGTTTCTGTGGAGATTTCATAATCCTTATTTTCCTGTAGCCAATTTTCTAGCAGGTTGATTATAGATAATCAGTTATACATCTTTATGCTAAAGCAGAAGTAGGAAGTGTAATTTGTTATGAAGCAATAAAATAAGGAGAACTGTAAACATCACACTGTCCTTAGTACACTGAAACGAATACTTCTATACTACCTGGAATATCAAAGAGGCATCTACGAGATCATTCCATTTCCTTAGGATTTTGATAGCAGTTATTTGTGTGACATTGTGATCAGCAACCTTATATTTGTCTGTAAACTTCTAATTCAAAAGCCAAAGATTGAATGCACATTTGCTATTTCCTGTTGGGAAATCAAGAGACGATTTATGTGCTTTTGCAAAGTGTCACAGAATTGATGGAAAAAAATCTCTGCTGCCGTGTTAATAAGTCTTTTAAATAAATACAACATTCTACTTCCATTTTTTCTTTTAGCTTTTAAAAAAATTATTTATTTGATACAGAGTCTAACTATGCAGTTCTGACTTGGAATAATCCTCCCATCTCAGCCTCCCCAGCTCTGGGATCATAGGTGTGTGTCATCATGACCAGTTTTGGGTGGATGGCATGGCAGGCCCTGGGGTTTTGAGTCCAGCATGGCATGCAGTACTGGGGAGATCAAACGTAGGTCTTGCATTTGCCAGGCAGGCACGTAGGCCACCAAGCTATCTCCCCAGTCCTTCTTTTGGTTTTGTGGCTGTCTGAATTTTAAGTATGTACTTGGTGTAAAGAAGAAATAATTTATAGAGAAGGATCAGGAATTGTTCAATTGTTTCCTCAATGATGAGCTATAAATAACATTTTTCCTTTGAGGTATATATTCATTAAGATTTTAGGCTACTATGGTAAAGTAGTCTTGATGTATAATTTAGTCATCTTCCTTTATTATTCCTTTGAAAAGTTAGCAAAAATACCTTGGGGAATAACTTTCTGCATAAAACTGTCTTCATTCATGAGTGTAATTAGTAAGAATGGGGAGCTCAACAAAAGATTTTTCTTGAAATAATTGAAAACTTAAAAGTTAAAACTCTTTATACCTATTTAAATCTGTATTATTAAAAGTAGGCATCTTATAATATTCCTATGGATTGAGACAGTGAAAGTTGTGAGAATACTGAGCTATCCTGAATGTCTAGACGTACAAATTTATTGTGAAACTGTGAGTCCAGTCTGCATTTGATTACAGAGGCAAATCCTGGAGATTTTAAAGCATATTCTAAGAATCAGCCTGCGTGTTTATTGATAAATGAGTTAACAAAAAAACCCTTTGAGTCTAGGCACCCATGCATTTAGCCACCTATGTGGACAGACATGCTTAGTGAGAGCTTACCATTTGCTACAGCAGTAATGAACTTGCTTCCTTAAGTAAGCCAGGCACGGAAAGAACAGTATTCCGTGACCTTACTTACATGTGGAATCTTTATGCACAAAATCAAATATGCAAAGGCAGATAGTGAAACAATGATTACTAAAGGTGGAAATTGAGAGAACAGGGAGCTATAGTTGAGGGTGCAAGTATCAGGACACTGATACAACATGAGGGCTCGTGATGTCCCTATTTTTTCCATTAAAAGCAACAAAAGAGATAAGTATGTAATGAGATGGATATGCTAATTTATTTAATGATAGTAACCACTTTACTCTCTACTTGTATCTCATAACATCATGCTGTGTACCTTAAATATCACAATAAAATTATTTTTTCCCAAGGATAATTGTATAATTAATGTAAGTCAGGCTTCACATAACAAATTCCGGACTTGGGAAGGTTTAACTTATAAAGAAAAATATATAACTTACCTAAAACAAGGATTCAAGTAGACACTTGGGTGCAATTTTAATTCACTTACAAAGTAGTATAATTGTTTAATGAAACTTAGTAGTTCCAGAAGTATCTAAAATAGTCCTTAGTCATTTCTAATACGGCATTTGGATGGTCTAAATCAATTAAAAGAATATCAGATTGGATGTTCAGTGATTTCCTCTTACTGACGGTGTTTATGAAGAATACTCGTGAAGGGCAGACCTGTCTGATTGTGCCTGTGATAATGGCGTCATGTTTATTTGTGGAAATTCTATCATAAACTTTGTTTCCATTTTCCGAGGACACAGAATTTGTCATTGAACCCGCAAAATCATGTGCTCTCTCTTGTTAGATTCTTCATTTAGCATTTCTCAAATCTATCAATATCAGATTGATGTTTGGGACTATTCTTATCCTTGACGAGCTGGATCTGTACAAAGTAAGTGCCGATCAGGAGGTGCGCTTCACCAGCAGGATTTTGTTCCTTGTGGCTCAGGTCAAGGACAGACTTCCTGCTACTTATGTCCTGGATATCGCCCGCTCAGCTGCTTATTCCAGAAGGCTCTGCTCAGGCAGGCTGTGCTATCCCAGGTGCTCGCCTGGTCCAGGACAGATTGGGATACTCTGTGGACCCCGACAATGCCCTGCCATCGCAGTCCTGAGCATGCTGCCAAGTCGTGGCATCTGCCACTCAAGGTGCTCTTGTAATGTGTTCTCTTATCTATGTTAGGGTTGTGCTTGGTCAGCACTTTATCATCGAGACCTTTTGTGACACGTTTTTTTTTTTTTTTTTTTTTTTTTTTTTTTTTTTTTTTTTTTTTTTTTTTTTTTTTTTTTTTTTTTTTTTTTTTTTTTTTTTTTTTTTTTTTTTTTTTGTCTTTTTTTGAGACAGGGTCTTGTTATGCAGTTCAGGCTGGCCTTGAGCTCACTTCTGTAGCCCAGGCTGGTCTCGAACTCACATCAATCCTCCTGCTTCAGCCTCCCAAGTGCTGGGATTACAGGCGTGAGCCACCACGCCCGGCATGTGACACGTGTTTATAAAGCTTCCACACTCACACCTCAGCATTCTTCAACCCCTTTCCCCTTATGTCTTTCTTCGTAAAATACACAGACAGAAGCCTCTTCATCTTCTCCAAGAATCGAGACTTCAGGAGAACAGTTGCTGCCCTGGCATATAGGACAGAGCCTGGGCAAAGAGTAGATGTTCAATCCATGCTTGTTCTAAGTGAGTGAACACATTAGCTGCACTTCAACATCTAAAGCATGAGTCCTTCATAGTTACAAAATACTTGCAAGAATTTCTCATTATTTTTCCATGTGCATTATTCCAGATGGTTTTAAAATAAGTGTGTAAAGCTCTGCCTCCAAAAAACAGGGCATTGCAATTTATGTTGGTACAGATTTGGAGCCAGTGGAAGGCAGTGAAGAAACAAACGGGCTCTGGAGCCAGAGAGGCTGCTTTAAATTTTTAATACTTTCCCTGGGCAGCTCTGTGACCTTGGAAAACTATTCATTTTTCTATGTCCTGATTCTTCAGGCATAAAATAATATTCATAATAGTTACTCAGGCCTCAAAAGATTGTTTTGAGAAGCATGTAAATTAATGAGTAACTAGAACAGTGCCTGTATAATATACACATCAATATTTACTTCTAATTATTATTGAATATTAGAAATTATTATTGTAAGATAATTAATGTTTGTTTCTATTGGTTAATATTATTTTATAGCAGTCATGGTTGTCCATTTTCTGCTGCCATAACAGCGCACTGGATGCTAGGTAAGAAATAAAGAAAGGGTTCTGTGGCTCACAATTCTGGCAGCTGGAGAATACAAGCAAAGTGGCACTGACATCTGGCAAGACCTCTGAGTGTGTCACAGATGGCATTATATGATGGGGGCCAGAGAGAGGAAATTGGAGGGGTCCCTGATGAGAGACAAAGAACGAACACAGAAGCCGTGCTGGCTCTTTCCCAGCAAGCTCCTCTGGGGAGCTCTTCCCCCATCCACGAAGCCTTGTTACTGCCTTGGCAGGACCACTGCAACCCTGTCACCTTGTCCTGCTCCTCATGACTCAGAGGCCCCGCTGCCCTTTACCCCCTGTACCCTGGAATCCTGTCTTCCACGTGAGTTTCGGCGGGATGAACTACATTTGCGTCAGAGCAATTGCAGTTGCTCTGAATTTGTAGGTTGGAATATGACCAAGTGGATATGCTGCCCTTATCACAGCTGGATTTCCCAGAATGCTTCTCCACTATCTCTCTTATTATCCTCAGAGAGTGTTTTTAGCTGTTTTTCCCTCGATAGTTGTTGCACATTTTCTAAAGTTTATTCGTAGATGCCATGGACATGATTTTCCTTCCTATTTTGAATGAGATTTTTTTCTCTCACATTTTCTAAAAGTATACGCGTGCCCTTGATCCTGTTTGTCAGACATGGCCTCAGCAGCCTGGGAATGTGTGGCATATGATCTCACCGCAGTCCAACTTAACAAGATTTAACTGAAAATTTGTGTTCCCAGGAGGCTCGTTCACTGGCATCAGCGAGGCTTGCATCTCGGTTCTCAATTACCAAGTTACAGGAGCACTCCATGAATTGCGATTTCCTGTGGGTGTTCTTACGGATTCATTAACTGGGATGAAGGAAGCGCCATCTTAAGAAAACGAAAATGCAGTGAGCTACCTTGGTTCACAAACTTAATTCTTTCCACATTCTGGTTACAAACCGTATTGGACGAAAACTGAATCAAATTACCCCATAAATGTGCATTAATTTCTGTTTCTACTTAACTTGGAAAGCGAAACTTTTTCCTTTGGGTCTTCTTTCCTCTCTGTAGTCTGGACCTCATGTCAAAGAACATGCTGAAATATCTTTCTTCTGAAAACAAAAATAGCAATGTAAAACCATCCCCCGTACTTCTCTCCTTACTGCTTCTTAGCGACTCTTAACACAGCCGACTTTATTTGCTGTTCCCTTGCTCGCATCGCGTGTCCTTAAGTCCTACCCTGCACCCATGCTGCACTGCTGTACCTGCTTGGGGCCTCCAGTCAGGTCACGCTAGTGCGCCCTGCGGTCATCCATCATATTCGTCTGTTTGACATTTTAGCAGCTTTCTTTTTTTTCTTTTTTAACTTTTATTTTTTAAAGAAAGGACAAAATAGTATTAGAAAAGAAAAATTGCAGATGGTACAGAATTTCAATAAACAAAATAACATGAATTTGACAGTATTTGTTGTACTACATAGCGCTGTTCAAATTAGTTGTTCATATTACCAGATGTATGCATACAAAATTGAAAGATGAAAGAAAAAATGAAAGAAACATAAAAAATTAGCAAGAGAAAAAGGTAAAAGGATTGAAAAATGAGACAAAACAAATTAAACTACTCCTTTCCATTGACCAGCAGAAATCTACAGCACAGTTGTAGAAACCGTCCTGCTTAGATACATAGATGTATCTTCTTCCCGCACTCCATCTCCTGTGCTTCTCCTCGACTCTGTAATTCCTTCCTTTTGACCAAGTTCGTTCCCTTCTCCCAGTACCTATTTTACCCTTCGGATTTTATTTTCTCTTTTAGGTTCTCACACTAAGGAGACACTTTTACACTATTCCTCAGTCTCCCCATCTCCAGCCCCTGGTCATGTGGCTTTATCTTCTTGAAATACACATCATTTTATTTTATTTTAATGTATTTTATTAGTACCTGTTTGCTGCATATAAGGATCACATTCATCATGGAGGATTTGTACATGGACATAAGAACTTCAATAATTATATATATATATATATATATATATATATATATATCAAGAGAAATCAATAATGGTAAAAAAAACCATTAGAATCAATATAGAATTTTACTAAACAAAATGATAGGAATTCAACAATGATTGTTATATATTGTTGTCTTTAGATTAGTTTTTCAGATTACCAGCTATAAGCCAGTAAGAGTAGTCAAAAACTATAAAAAAATTAAAACTAAAAACATTTAAGCCTTAACTTCTCTTTTCAACAGACCATCAGAAATCTGTAGTGCAGTTAGCCAAGCTATCCTGCGTGCACACATATACATTTCTTACTATCTTCCTTCCTTCTTTTCTCTTTTCCCCTATCCCACTTGTTCCTTCCCTTGCAGCAGCTGCTACCTTTTAGGTCTTATTTACTCTTTCAAGTTCTTACACTAGGGCAACAATGCAATGTTTACACGTATGAGACTGGTTTATTTCGCTTACGATTGTGGTCTCAAGTTACATCATTTACCTGTAAAGTCTTGGGTGTATCTTTTGTATAGCTTGAGTTGCATTGTATAAAAAACGCCTCATCTTTTTATCCACCCCTCACCTAATGGACATTTAGATTGCTTCCAATATTGAGCTATGACACATTGTGCTGCTGTAAACATGTCTGCATGTATATTGCTATGGCATCATGTTTTCAGTTCTAGAAAACTCCCCAGGAATGGAGTAGCTGGGTTGAATGTTGAATGGGACCTTTAATCCTAGGTATTTTTTGTTTTTTTTTTGCGGTGGGGAGTTACTGGGGATTGAACTCAGGACCTTGTGCTTGCCAGGCAGCTATTTATGCTGTTGAGCTATATCCCCAGCTCCTCTCATCCTAGTTTCATTGAGGAATCTCCACACTGACTTCCATAGTCTACACTCCCACCAACAGTGGAAAAGGCTTCCTTTCTCCATAGCTCCTCCAGCATTTGTTATCAGTTGACTTCTTTATGATAGTCATTCTTTCTGGGGTGAGACAGAATCAACCTTAATTCACTGATTTTGTCCCCTTTGCTTCCCCTCCCTCCAGCCCTTCTTCCCCTCCCTACTTGGAAACGTTCTATTTTCATTTCTTCTTTCATTTCTTTTCCCCATAAATCCCTTTATCTTTCCTTCCTTCTTTCTACATCTGTTGTTTTCCTTCCTGTGAAAATCCTCTTGGTACATCCTAACATCTGTTGTCTAGTTCACTCCTCATACAGAGCTTAGCTTCCTCACACAAGAAAAAGCAATACAGTAGTTCAACTTGTATTTCTGATCATTTCAGTTAAGATTATAGTTTTAAGCCACACCTGGTGGTAAATGTCTATAATCCCAGTACTCATTTGGGGAGCTGAGGCAGTAGGATAACCATGAATTGGGGGCAAGCCTCGGCTATATAGTGAGTTCATGGCTAGCCTAAAACTACACAGGGAGGCTCTGTCTAATTTTGCAGTGCATTTACCTAAAAATACCTCAAATATATCCTTTCTTATGGTGGAGTAGTTAGTACTCCATTGCATATAAATAATGTATATAAATACATTTTACGTATCCATTCATCTGTTATTGGGCATATGGGTTGTTTTTAGATTTAACTACTTTTTTTTTCTACTTTAAATTATATGCATGTGAATTTGCATGTAGCACTGTGTTATGATGCCTTTAGCTCTTTCAGGAAGATACCTAGAAGGGGAATAGCTGGGTCAAGTGGAAGTTCAAGTTTTAGTTTTTTGAGGAAACTTAATACTGATTTCTATCTGGATGTACAAGTTTGCACAATCGAGGATTGCATTTACCCCTTCACCCTTTCAGCATTTCGTATTGGTTGATTTCATGATGATAGTCACTTTTTCTGAAGTGAGATGTAATCTCAGTGTTGTTTTAATTTACATTTCTCAAATATTCAGTGACATTGAGCAATTTTATTATATTTGTTTGGTATTTCTACTTCTTTATCAGAGAGGTGTCCATTCATTTCAGATACCTAGTTTTGGATCGAGTCTTTAAATTTGAGAGTTCTGATTTTTGAGTTATTTATATCTTTTTTATGTTAGTCCTTTGTCTGAGGAACAGCTGGCAATTTTTTTCTGCAATTTGTGAGTTGTGTCTTTAATCTGTTGGGTTTTTTTTTCTACATAAAATCATTTTAAATAAAATGAGATCCCAATTGTTGATTCTTTGTGACATTTCCTGTGTAGTTGGGGTTTTGTTTGTAGTCTTTACCCATATCTATGTCTTCTGAACTTCTGCGTGTTCTATCTTTCACCAGACTTAGTATTTCTGTTTTAATGTATAGATCTTATATTTCAATTTTAGTTGAGTGCATAGTGAGAGATATAGATTTAGATTTAATGTTTTCTGTGTGGAAAGACAGTTTTCCCAACACCATTTGTTAAAGAGACTATATATGTTTCTTTCAGGGAAAGTATGTGGCCTCACTGACAAAGATAAGGTGGCTGAGTGTTTGGAGTGGTTTCTACATTTTTCTGTTCTGTTCCATTGATCCTTAGATCTATGTTTTTGCCAGTACCATGGCGATTTTTTATCACTGTAGCATTGCAGTATAATTGCAAGTCAGGGAGTGTGATACCTCTAGCCTTGCCTTTGTTGTCCAGGATTGCTTTTGCTACTCTAAGTGTCCTCTGGTTCCAAAGAAATTTTAGGAATGTTTCCTCTGATTCTGTGAGGTGTGCTGTTGGTATTTTGCTTGGGATTGTATTAAATTTGTATAAAAAATTTTGAGTATATGACCATTTTAACTCCATTGGTTTCCTTTTCCAGAAACAAGAGATATCTTTCCATTTTCTGATAACCTCTTGCATCTCATTTTTTTTTTTTTTTTTTTTTTGTGGGACCAGGGTTCAAACTCACGACCTTGCACTTGCCCAGCAGGCACTTGTGCCTCGGAGCTATCTCCCCAGCCCCTTGCATCTCATTTTTAACAGTACTTTACTTTCAGTATAAAGGCCTTTTACTATCCTCCATTAGACTGACTCCTACATACTACCTTTTATTTTGATGATATTGTGAAAGGTATAGTTCTTCTAATTTCTCTCTTATTGGGTTTGTTATTTGTGTATAGGACTGATACTGAGTTTTGAGGGCTGAATTTGTATTCAGCTGCACTACCAAATTTGATCATTAAATCTAGAAGTCTTGGTGGAGTTTTGGGGATCTTCTATGTAAAATGTCAGGTCCTCCACAAATAATAATAATTTAACTTCTTCCTTTACTATCCATTTATCTTTTATTTATTTCTCTTGCCTAATTGCTCTGGCTAATGTTTAGAGAACCACATGAAACATGATTGGTGATAGTGGATATGCTTATATTGTTCCTGATTTTAAATTGAAAGCTTTCATTTTTGGCAACTTTCATTTTGACAAGCTGGCTGCTGGTTTGTCATAGATGACTTCTATCAAATTGAGGTAAAGTACATCTAATCCAATTTTCCGTAGTTTTTCTTTTAAATCATGAATGAGTATTGGCCTTTGTCAAATACCTAAAATGATTCAATTCTTACAGATGTTCACATATTTTTTTCTTGATTCTCTTGATATGGTATACTACGTTTCTTAATTTGCATATGCTGAACCATCCCTGAATACCTGGGATGAATCATGCCTGGTGATGGTATATGATCTTCTCAGTGTTTTGCTACACTCTGTTTGCCAGTATGTTATTGAAGATTTACACATCTATTTTCATTAGACAGATTGGCCAGTCATTCTTTTTTAGTTAAATCTTTCTCTGCTTTTGGTATCAGGATAATAATTGCTTTCAGGTATGAGTTTGGGAGTATTCCTTCTGTGTCAAGTTCATTGAAGTTTGAGGAGTGGCATTAGATCTGGAAATTTCTTATAGAATTCAACAGCAAATCCATCAAGACCTAGCCTTTTCTTTGTTCCTAGCTGCTTACTTACATATTCAATTTAATTGACTGATAGTACATTATTTAAACTTTTTATATCTTCTTGACTCAGCTTTGATAATTCATTTTTATCTAGGAATCCATCCATTTTTTCTTTGGTTTCTATCTTGTTAGAGTACAGATTCTTAAAGAAAGTATTAATGATCTTCTGAATTTCTGTAGGATTTGTTGTGATTTCACTCTTTTCATTTCTATTTTGCATGGGTTGGAAACTTTCTTTTTCTTTTTTTATAATATTGGCTAAGATTTTCTCAATTTTGTTTAATCTTTCAGAGACCCAAATCCTTTTGATTCTTTATACTATTTTCTTAGTTCCAATTGCATTATTTTCTGTTCTAATCTTTATAATTTCCTCTCTTTTACTTGCTGTTATTTTACTAGAAGGTTGAAGTTCAGCATTAGGTTATTTATTTTAGCTTGTTCTGTTTTTCTGATGTAGGAATTTATCCCTATAAATTTCCCACATAGGACTGCTTTCATTGGGCACCATAATTTCCAGAATATTGTATTGGCAATATTATTTAATTGTACAAACTATCTAATTTATTCTTTTATTCTAATTTCTTTTTTAATCTCATATGTGACCCACTGGTTTTTCAAGAGGGTGTTAATTATTTTCAATGTGTCTATGTAGTTTTTGTAGTTTCTTTTCCCATTGATTTCTAATTTAATTGTACTATGGTCTGATAATGTGCATAGGACAATTTTAATTCCTTTACATTTGCTTAAGCATGTTTTATGACTTAGTATGTAGCTTATTTTGGAGAACATCCCATGTGCAACTGAGAAGATCATGTATTCTGATGTTGTAGACATCTAATAGGTCCATTTGTTTAAAAATGGTTCAATTCTGATATTTGTTTTATTGATTTCTTTTCTAGTTCTGTCTATTTGTGACAGTAGGGCATTAAGACCTTCCATTACAAGTGTGATTATTTAAATTTTCATATCCATTAATATTTGTTTTATATATTTGGCTGTGCTGGTATTTGGTGCATGTATATTTATGATTGTTATCACTCCCTCATGGATTGTTTCTTTCATAAGGATGTAGTAGCTTCTGTTTGTCTTTTGAAATCAATTCTTGGACTGAAATCTACCTTATCTACAAACAGAATAGCTACAGCTGTTTCTTTTTGCATGTTCCTATTGCATGAAATACTGCTTTCTGTTCTTTGACTTTCCATGTATAAATTTTTGGATGTAAATATGTTCCTCAGGAGCCGAGCGTGGTGGCGCACGCCTGTAATCCCAGCACTCGGGAGGCTGAGACAGGAGGATCAGTGCGAGTTCGAGACCAGCCTGGGCTACAAAAGTGAGCTCAAGGCCAGCCTCAACTGCATAGCGAGACCCTGTCTCAAAAAGACAAAAATAAAATAAAATAAAATAAAATAAAATAAAATAAAATAAAATAAAATAAAATAAAATAAAATAAAATATGTTCCTTGTATAACACATATTGTTGGGTCTTGTTTCTTGATCCATTCTGCCATTCTGTGTCTTTTGATTGATGAATTGAATCTATCATCTATCTATCTATCTATCTATCTATCTATCTATCTATCTATTTGGTACAGGGTCTCACTATGCAGCTTGGACTTGTATTGATCCTCCTGTCTCAGCCTTCCCAGGGCTAAGATTACAGACAAGAGCCACCATACCTGGTTTTGGTGGCAGGCTCTGGCAAGCCCAGTGTTCTAGGACTGACACAGCATGTAGTACCAGGGATCAAACCCAGGTCCTTGTACTTTCCAGGCAGGTACTTAGACCACTGAGCTATTTCCCCAGCCCAAATCCACTTATATTGATGGTTATAACTGATAGATATTGATTTATCATTATGTTACATTGTATTGTCATAGTATTTTTCAGTTGTTTTTTCCTTTTCTTTATCCTTCATTTAATTATTTAACTGGTCTTGAAGATTTATTCTGTTGGGGTTCATGGAATTATAATCATTTTTATCTGTTTCTATAATGTCCTTTGGAACATTTTTGAGTACTGATTTGGTGGTCACGAATTTCTTGAGGTGTTCTTTTTCATGGAATTGTCAGCAGGATTTTTATGTCATTTGTGCTATTTGTTTTTTGTTGTTGTTGATTCTGATAAATTTATGCTATTCTTCTTTGCATCTTCTGTTATCTGCTGAATTGATTATTTTCATCATCCCTTTCTGTTTTTAAGAAATGTTTCTTTTTGTGATCACCAACCACAGTGTTGAATTCTACATCTGGTTTTCTGTCCTCACATTGGTTCTTACTGCTATGTATCATTTCAACAAAATTTTTAATCTGCTAGATATCTGATTTAATCTTTTTTGTGAACTCCATTTGTTTCCTATATTGGGCATTCATGGTTTCCATTATTTTTCTAAGCTGTGCTATTTTTTAAACTGTATCTCCTCTATATTTTCCAATCATATAGTTCATTTTGGCCATCATCTCTGAAGCTGTTTCAGGATGTACTCAGGTTGATGCTTGTAAATTGGTTATGTGAGTTATCTTTATTGCTAGCATCAGCAACACTTCAATAATGACTACCTCTGAGAGACTTCTGGGTGTAGCTGGCTTTTCAGCTTGAGCCTGTTGCAAAATCCTACATCTTTAATTTATTTGGAATGAGAAATTGCTGCCTATTTGGCCTAACCCTGGATTTTTTTCATGTCAGCCAATAGTATTGTTTATGACTGTGAGGTGATCTCAGTCTTGGTATATAAGGAAGAACAACTGATTAGAACAGTTATGTCACCTTGGCCAAAGTAGTATAGTCAGCAATCATAATAGCATCAAACAAAGCCTAGGAAATGACAAATTGTGTTAACTGTTAATTTTTCAACTTTAACTATATGGAAAGGATTTTTTAGTTATATAATCAAATATAAAATAAACCAAAAAATTATATACAGTGACATCCCTTAAGTATAGAAATTGTACCTTCAGGGGAGAAAATTTAAAAGGGATTGCGGGCTGGCCAAATAGCTCAGTGGATTAAAGCAGTACAAGCAGATGCAGGGGCTGGGATCCAATCCCAGGCCTGCTGTGCTGGCCCCTCCCTCAGGGCACGCTGAGACAGCCATTGAGGCTGGGTGTTGTGGCACATGCCTGTAATCCCAGTTCTTGGGAGGCTGGAAACAGGTGAATTGCTACAAGTCTGATCTAGTAGTGAGACCCTGAACACCCTATAGACCCTTCCCTAAAATACCATAATTAATTAATTAAATAGGGATGAGAAAATGGAGAAATGGAAGAAGAGGAAAGCATCAGAAGTAACGCTGGAGGACACAGCTATAGAAACACAGTCAAACAGTGTGGCTGGGAACTGATGAAAAAGACAAAAAAAAAAAAAAAAAAAAAAAAAAAAAAAAAAAAAAAAAAAAAAAAAAAAAAAAAAAAAAAAAAAAAAAAAAAAAAAAAAAAAAAAAAAAAAAAAAAAAAAAAAAAAAAAAAAAAAAAAAAAAAAAAAAAAAAAAAAAAAAAAAAAAAAAAAAAAAAAAAAAGAGAGAGAAGAAACAAATAAGTAGAAGGCC
Source organism: Myocastor coypus (assembly GCA_004027025.1). Taxonomy (NCBI): domain Eukaryota; kingdom Metazoa; phylum Chordata; class Mammalia; order Rodentia; family Myocastoridae; genus Myocastor; species Myocastor coypus. The sequence continues at coordinate 13,241 of PVJA010027999.1, forward strand.
AAGAACAAGGAAAAGCTAGAAACAATGTTTTTACTCATAAAAATAAAAGCAATCAAAAAAGAAGAAAGAGAAGGAAAGAAAAAAGAAAAAGGAAGAAGAAAGGAAGGAAAGAAAGAAAGAAAGAAATGGGCAGGCAGATAGGCAGGCAAAAAACGAAGTCCATTTGAGGGAATGTCTCTGCTGTCACTGTTTGGTAGAGGGGGCAGACAGAGTTCTGATACATGCTAATTGATACCAGCAAGCCATCAGTATAGTTGTGGCAGTGGTGGGTAATCATGGCAGATCTGGGCCTTTAGTTCTGCTCAAGTTCAGGCTGTTTCATACTAGACCCCTAGTTTTTAGCCTATAATGTTCCCAGTGGCTCCTGCAAACATGAACTCAGCTCCCTGCAGGCTTGAATTTGTCTCACTGCCAGCTTGAACTGGGCTCCCTGACCTCCTGCTAGCTTTCACTCAGTCAGGCTTCATCCTGACACTTGGAGCCACTACATGGAGCCAACCTTTGTCTGCTCTGAGTTCTGACTTCCATTGGCCCCTTTCCAAAATGGTCACTGGCCAATTGGCCTCTCTGGTGGAACACTTGAACCCAGTAATTCATCAGCCACTGCAGTCTACACCATCCATTACTCCATTGCACCAGGATTTGGACCCACTTCTGGGGTCTCCAGTGGTCACTGTGCTTCTGCAGGTTCTAGCTTCCCCTCCTATACTCTAAGCAAGGGGCTCAGAGAGAAAGTACTTCTTTGCCACCTCCTTCTTCTGTATTCTGGTTCCTCTCCTTCCTCTCCCTGTGGACTGGATTCTCACTTACGATCCTTACTGGGTCCTGGCCACCTACTTCCATCCTCCTTCTTTTCCTTTTGGTGCTGTATTCCAGCATCTGAATTCCAAATACTGGAGTCTGTTTCTCTGCTGCTCTCCATTCTACCATCTTCCTGGAAGTTTTGTCATGCCGTTTTCATTGCTGTAGCTTTGTAGTTCAGTCTGAACCTCACAAATTTGATCCCTCCTGCCTTGCCCCCCTGTCGTAGAGAATTGCTTTTGCTATTTTAGGTCTCTTTTGATTCCATGTGAATTTTAGAATGTTTTCTATATTTCTGCAAGGAATGCCATTGGTATTTTGATTTAGGGCTGCTTTAAATCTGTATAGCACTTTGGAAGTATGGTCATTTTGATTATATTGGTTCTGCCTATCCAGGAACAGAGGATATGTTTCTGTTTTTTGATACCATCTTTGATCTCATTTTTCAGAGTAAAGTAATTTTCATTATAGACACTTCCCAAGTAAGTTCTTTTGTATTTTATTTCTCATGGTGCTATTGCAAAGGGTATTGTTTCCCCAATTTCTATATAGGTGAGTTTGTTATTGATACAGAGGACTACTATTGATTTTGAATGTTAAATTTATATCCAATTGTGCTATTTAATTTGACTGTTAATTTTAGAAACTTTTGGTGGAGTCTTTGGATATATATATATATATATGCATATATATGTATAATTATGTATATGTTATATATATATATATAATTTACGATGTTAATTTAGCTTTTATCTTTCCTATCCTTATTCTTTTTATTTCTTTGCCTTTTCTGATTGCTCTGTCTAATGTTTTGAGAGCTATGTTGGATGGGAGTGGCGATAGTGTACAAATATCCTGATTTCAGAGTGAAATGTTTCAGCTTTTGGTCATTTAGCATTATGTTGGCCATTGGGTCGTTATAACTGGCTTTTATCAGATGGAGACAAAGACCTTCTATTCCAATAGTCTGCTGAGGTATTTTTGCCACTAATTTGTGTTGGATTTTGTTACATATTTCTGTGTCTATTAACATTATAAGGTGTAGTTTTTACCTTGTTTCTGCTAATATAGTATATTATGTTTATACTTCCATGTTTTGAACCATCCCTGCATCCCTGGAATGAACCTTACTTGATCATAGTATATAATCCTTTTGATAATTTGTTGTATTTTCTTGGTATTCTCTGAAGGTTTCATTTAGGTTTTGTTATGTGTGTTCAGGGTCTCACTATGCAGCTTGGACTCATAGTGAGCCTCCTGTTTTCAGCCTCCCTAGTACTGGGTTTACAGGCATGTGCAACCGCACCAAGACGAGCTCCAGGTGAGCATGCCTGGAGATGGGACTGACACAGCATGCAGTGCCAAGGAGTGAACCCTGGCCCTTGTGCTTACCTAAGCAAGCATTTAGCCTGCTGAGCTATCTTACCAGCCCTTCTCTGAGGATTTATAGAATCTATATTCGTTAAAGTTTGCCCTATAGTTCTCTCTTTTGGTTAAGTCCTTTTCAAGTTTTAGCATCATGGTAATGCTTGCTTGTAGGTGTCAATTTGGGCATGCTACTTCATTGAATAGCTTGGTGAGTATTGACATTAGATCTTCTGCAATATTTTTGTATAATTTCATATGAAAATCTACCAGGATTTGAACTTTTCTTAGTTGGTAGTTTTGTTTTGTTTTGTTTTTGTTTTTTTACAACTAAATCTTCAATTTCATAGACTGCCACTAGGTTATTCATGAATTTGTATCTCCTTGCTTGAGCTTTGGTAGTTTTTGTTTGGAATCTATCCATTTCTTCTGAATTTTTCATTTTAGTAGAAAATGCTGTTATCTCTTACGTTTGAAAGTCCCACCAAAGCCTCCTGCATTCACAGGCAGGGCTTTTCCCAGGTGGCACCATCTGTAGTGTTTGACGCTGGGACTAAGGGTGTGATACTAATACTACTACAATTTCAGAACAGTCCAAGATTGAGGTAATGTTGTGGCTACTGTTAGAAGCTTTTAATAAAGTCTATCTTGAGAAACACAAGCAAGGCGTCCAGCAGAATAATTTAAAACATTTTATGTTTATCCAGAAAGAAAACTCGAATGAAGTTTTAGCTTGGAAGTATATTGCAGAGGAAATCTTGGTTGCAGAGAAGAAAGAGAACAATAGGAAGGGTGAGCTGAGACCGTAACAAGAAATAGCGCGATTCCATATCATCTTTTTCAGTTTCAAAATTGCAAAGGTACATGAGTTTGCTTTGAGAATAAAGTCCCAGATCGCCATGTTTCAGAATATTGGCATCCTAAGGAAGGGATTCCTGGGGATTTGGTTGATAGACACTTAATCCCTACAACTAAGAGAGAAGGAAGCCTGACTCCTGCTTAAGCTGGCAGCAGACAATGGTATCATTGATATGATACTGGTTTTATGCACATGCAGAATGCAAGACTTGTGGGAACAGGAAGGCTTCTAGGAAGAATTCAGAAGGCCTGGGAGGTTAAAAAGTATGTCCGTGAGAAGGCAGTGTGCTGAGCTGCAACTGTGAAGCCAAAGATGTGAGGGAGACTCTAGAAAGTGGGAGAAACAAGGAACATAAAACATGTAAGGAACTCTGGGAGGGGTAAGCAAAGCCTGTTATCCCTTTTGGATTTTGGGTTTGCCTGTGTTGTATTGTTTCCTAACACATTTGGAATGGGAATGTTTATCTTGTGCCATTGCATGTTGGAAGTGTTTACCTGTCCTTTCATCTGTACAGAGGGCTCACAGCTAGGAATTTTTCTTAAATCTCAGAGATTTTGTATTGGAATGTTAGGACTTGGGCATATCTTAGAGGCTGACTAGATGGCTTTTGCATAAAGGTTGCATGTGAATACTTTTGGAACCTAGGGTAGAATTTTGTCATTTGTGCCTGTATGTTTCCCCAAAGCTTTATGTGATCATAGATTGGACTTTTTGGAGGTGACTAAATCTATGGTGCATGATTCTGGGATTAAGGCATGTGATTATTACACCACTCAATTGATTGGTTTAGCATAATTGTAGGTATAGATAATAAAAAATGCCTACCCTGGGTGTGGGTGGTACCACACAAAAGGCAGGTTGGCCTGGAAGGGCCAAAAGGGAGAGGCAAGATTCTGCCACTGCTGCTGCCTGCCTGCCACCATCTCCTATCTGACCCATGATGCCTTTCTTCCGTCGGCCATGCCTTGGGCCCAGCCAACTGTATGGCAAACCGGCAAGCTGTCAGGTGAAATAAATCTCTACTCCTTTAACTTTGAGTGTCAGGTTCTTTGTCTCAGGAATGAGAAAGTAACTAAGACCTACAGGTTCTCAAGGTAGATACCATTGATCTTCTGGATTTCTGCATAATCCATTGTGATTTGACCCTTCTTTTTTTAAATTGTATAGATTTGGATCTTCTCTCTTTTTTTTATTTTGTATTTCCTTTTCCATTCTTTCTTCTGAGACACAGTTTCACTATGTAGCCCAGGCTAGCCTCAAGTTCACAGCAATCCTCCTGCCTGAGCCTCCAAAAGCCTGGGATTACAGGCTTGTGCTACCACATGCAACTTCTCTCCTTTTTTAGATAAATTTGGTGTAGGGTTTTTCTGTTTTCCTTAATTACTCCAAGAACAAACTCTGCAATTCATTGATCCCTCATGTTGTATTTTTAGTCTCAATTGCATTAATTTCTACTCTGGTCCTTATAGTTTCTCTCTTCATGCTAACTTTGAGCTATGCTTTCTTTTCCCTAGAACCTTGAGTATTTTTAGGTTACTTGCTTGAGCTTGTTGTCTTTTTTGATATTGAAATTCAACAGCATACACGTTAGAGGCTGAAAATCAAAGAATGAATCACAATATTCAATGCAACAGGAACAGTGTAGGAGCACATATTTCAGTTGCAGACAAAGTGAATTTCAAGCCAAAGTTGGTTAGAAGAGGCAAAGAAATTTGCTACATGCTCTAAATTTCTTTTGAGTTAGATGTTTCATGTATCAGCATATTCTTAGATCTTATTTCTTGATCCGTTTTACTGTTAGTTCTTTTGATTGGTGAATTAAAACCACACATATTGATGATTATGACAGATATGTATTGACTTCACCTGAAAATATATTGTTTTCATATTGCTGCTTCTATTTCTGCTTTGTCTTTTGCCTTTTCTTTATTAGTCTTTATGGCATAGTGTCTTCACTCACAGTCTTTAGGACATCCTTGGGACATTTTGGAGTGCTGACTTGGTGGTCATGAATTTCTAAAATGCCTTTTATCATTGAGCTCTCTTATTATATCATACATTTTAAATGATAATTTTGCAGAATTCATCAGTCTAGGTTGGAAGTTGCCATCTTTCAGTGCTGAAAACACTTCACTCCAAGCTCTGCTTAACTTCAGGGTTTTCATTGAGAAAGTTTTGGTGATTCTGATGCACTCTCTTTTGTGTGTGATTTGTTTTTCCCTAACAGCTTTTAAAATTATGTTTTGTGTTGGATTTCTGGAACCTTGCATATATAGCTTCATTCTTTTCTGATAATGGCTATTTGAGTTTCTATACCCCTCATTAATCTGTGTGTCACATTCTTTTTGTATACCTGGAAACTTTTCTGCTATTTTTTGTGAATAGGTCTTTGATATATTTTGTCTTCTGATTTATCATTAATTACAATTAATCTTAGACAAATTCATTGTATCATCTAGCTACTGAGGGGCTGGCCAAATAGCTCAGTAGATTAAAGTGCCTGCAAGCAGGCACAAGGGACTGGAGTTCTATCCTCAGGCCTGCCTGGCCATCCTTGCATCTGGGACATGCTGAGACAGCAGTTGAGACTGAGTGTGGTGGTGCTCACCTGTAATCCCAGCTCTTGGGAAGCTGTAAACAGGTGGATTAGTGTGAATCTGATCTAGTAGTGAGACCCCAAACACCCTGTAGACCCACCCTTTCCTGCCTCAAAAAAAAAAAAAAATCCAGCTGTTGCTTAGTGAATTTTTTACAGTCCCTTGTTATCCTTTAGTGTATCTCTCATAGTTAATCACCAAGCAGAATCCTATTTTCTAGAATTGATACTCTGTCTTCACATTGGTCAATTCCGTTGCTTGTACTTCCAAACTATTTTTAATCTCCTGAGTTTGTGTTTGAGAAGCTATTTTCAAATTATTTCCTATGTTGAGAATTCATGGTTTATATCCCTTTTTAGCCCTCAGTAGTGTCTTTTTTTTTGTCTTTTTTGAGTCAGGGTCTCGCTATGCAGTTCAGGCTGGCCTTGAGCTCACTTTTGTAGCCCAGGCTGATGTTGAACTTGTACCCATCCTCCTGCCTCAGCCTCCCAAATGCTGGGATTACAGGTGTGTGCACCACACCCACCTAGTAGTGTCTTGTATTGATCTGGTGATCATTTGTTTTATCAAGGTTATTACATCTCTCATATCTGCACTGAATTTGCCAAATGTCTTATTGGTCTGTTTTATTGCCTCCACGGATGCTGTTTCAGGTGTGTTGTTGTTGTAGCTTTTGGTTTCTTTTCCCTCGATGCCTACTGAATTTGCTTTGAGGATTAGCAACTTCTGGAAGTATTTTGCTTCTGTGGTTTTCCTCTACTTTTTGTTTTTGGTGTTGATACTTATGCATTTCTTTTAATGGGGCATCCTTATTGTGAGTATCAAGGCCTTTTTCGGTAATATCTACTTCACAGAGATGTCTGCTAGTCTGTCCCAGAACCTAACCATTTCTATTTATAACAGAGGGGGCCTGGTAGCCTATTTGGGCCTGTATGCCGTTCTTTGCTGGTGGGATGCAGTATTTTTTTTTTTATGATCTCAGGTAATCTAGATATTTTTTTAAAATGTATTCGTTATGGGGTCTCTGCACAGCTCAGACTCATAGTAGCCCTCCTGTTTTCAGCCTCCCCAACACTGGGCTTACAGGCATGTTCCACCATGCTCAGACTCAGTCACTGGCTCAGAGCACCCAGGGGTGAGGCTGGCACAGCATGGGATATTGGCGATCGGACCCCAGTCACTGTGCTTGCCTAAACAGGTGCTTTGTCCACTGAGCCAGCTCTCTGGCCCTAGATATTGACACACACAGAAAAATAATTGTTTTATGTTATTGGCTACTGTATTAAAACTGGCAACCACAATAGCATCAAATGCAAACTGGATAATGACAAACTTTTTAAAAATAATACAAAATAGTGATAGGAGAAAACCAGCATTACACGTGATACAAAATTCCACGAAGCACAGTAATAAGAATTCAACAATGCTTTTGCTATATTGCATTATATCATTTGCAAATTAGTTGTTTAGGTTACTGGATATAAAGTGCAAGATTCATTTAAAGAAATATCAAAACAAAATAATAACAAAAAAGCTGTAAGAAACTCAAAAGAAAAAATTTAAGTATTAATTGCTCCTTTAAAAGACCAGCAGAAATTGGCAGTACAACTGTCCAAAGTATCCAGCTATCCAAGCTGCATATATACCTAGATATATTTTTTCCTTTCTTTTGTTTGTCCTTTTCCTCATCCTAGTTTTCCCTTCCTATTGAACAATTTCTTTCCCTTTCACAGTGTCCATTGTACCTTGCACACTTTAATTACTCCTCTAGGTTCTCACACGAGTGAGATAATATGATATTTGCACATGTGGATCTAGTTTATTTCATTTACCAATATAGTTTTTAGCTGCATCCATTTATGTACAAAAGTCCAAATTTATCTTTGTTATAACTGAATAATACTGCATCATATAAAAATACCATCTTTTTATCCATTCCTCAGCTGATGGGCCTTTGGGTTGCTTCTAAGATTTAGCTGTGACAAATGTGCTGCTATAAGTGTGGGTGTACCTATATCACCGTAGTACGATGCTTTCACTTCTTCTGGGAAAATACCCAGGAAGGAAATAGTTGGCTTCAGTGGGACCTCCAATCCTAGCTTTTTGAGAAATGTCAACCTGTGGGTCGCGCGACCCCGGCGGGGGTCGAACAACCAAAACACAGGGCTCGCCTAAAGACATTCTAAATCATAACTGTAGCAAAATCACAGTTTGGAAGTAGCCACCAAAATTATTTTTTAGTTTGGCGTCACCGTAACATGAGGAACTGTATTGCGGGGTCACGGCATTAGAAAGGTTGAGAGCCACTGCTCCACACTGATTTACATAGTGGATATACTCCACCAGGAGCGGAGAAGGGTTCCTTTTCCCTCACAGCCCCTGCAGCGTTTGTTATTGGTTGACTTCTTGATAATAGCCATTCTTTCTGGAGTAAGATGGAATCTCAGTGTTGTTTTAATTTGCATCTCTTGAATGACCAACGATGTTAACCACTTTTTTGTATATTTATTTGCCATTTGTATCTCTTCATTTGTGAAGTACATATTCATCTTAAATGCCCATTTTTGGATTGGGTCTTTGAATTTTGGAGGCCTAATTTTTAAAAATTCTTTATGTGCTCTGGATAAGGAGTCATTTGTGTGAAGAAAAGTCCACTATCATAATGACAAACTAGTATAACTAACACAGTGCTACCTTTAACAGTAGATACAAAATCTATAGTTATAGTACAAAGTTTAAATAAACTAGGTATTTATATATAGTCAATATCTACTCAATATAGTAAATTTATTTCCATTAATAATAGAACAATGAAACTGGTGTGATGGCTCAGCAGACTAAGCGCCTGCTGTGGCAAGCGCAGGGACCAGGGTTCAATCCCCGGTCTCGCGTGCCGTGCCAGCCCCACTCCACGCCAGATTAGCTATGTGGGAATGACAGTGTGAAAATGGTAGATTTTCAAAATTAAACAATGAAAGATGAGAAAAAGAGTGGCAAAAATTGAAATAAAATGTTTTGTTGAGTATAAACTAGTAGTAGTACATAGGAGAAAAAGGAGAAAACAACTAGGAAGTAGATACTACTAGGGAGGAAACTAAAGGCGAATCAAAGAAAAATACGATGGGAATAAACTGAACGATGGTGTGAAAACGAAAAAGATACAGTTCGAGATAGGGAGTGAGATAAGCAAGGGCATAAAAAAATAGTAAAAGCAAAGTAATAATTTAAAATGGAGCATAAAGTGGGTGATAAAACTCTAAATTTCACCCCCTCAATAATATCAATAAAAGAAGAAAGCAAATCAAAACAAAACAAAAAAATTAAGACAAAATAAGAACATGGGAGGGGGAAGAAAATTCCTATGCATTTACAGAAGGGGATTTTTCTTTCATAACCTGAAATCTTTAATAGGCAACATTCTTCTCTGCTCCTCTTCAAAGCTGTGGGTTTGTGTGGTGACCTCTGTCTTCTCAGGCTCCTCTTCAGCAAATATCTGTCTGCTGCCGTTGTTCAAACTGGTACCTGGAGGGCTGACGCAATAGCTCAGCAGATTAAAGTGCATGCCACAGGCACAGGGGCTGAGGTTGGATCCCCTGGTCTGCCATGCCAGCCCCACCCTTGGGTGCACTGAGACCACAATTGAGACTAGCTCTGGTGGTACGTGCCTGTAATGCCAGGTCTTAAGAAGCTGTAAACAGGCAGATCACTGTAAGTCCTATCTAGTAGTGAGACCCTGAAAACTCTGTGGACCCTTCCGTAAAATAAAAATTAAAATAAATTTTAAAAATTAAAAAAAAAAAAAAAAAAAACCTGCTACATGGGCCCTGGAGAGATGTGGGGTGTTGAACTCTAAGTGAAGACTTGAATGGACTTGGGGTCCCTGGAGTGGACTTTAGCTAGCCAGGGAACAATGGGCTTGAGTATGTGAGGATTACTTCTGTGTCTGTCTGTGGGACCAGCTCAAAACACCAGACAGAGACCTGTTCTAGGCCAGGGTTCTCAGCAGAGGCCCACTTGTGCACAGGACTGGCATGGGGGGCTTCTGGCAGGCCCAAGAAGGGTACCAGGTGCTGGTTGGAGTTTCATGTGGGCCTGGACCACCGGCCTAATGAAGCGGACCTTTAACGAGTGCTGGGAGCCTGACAAAACTCCAGGCAGTGTGGGGTTGAGTGGGGCCTGCAGCACATCCAGGGCACCAGACGGTTGTGTGGGACTGCGGCTTCCCATGGAGCCGCAGGCTGCTGAGGACTGACCCTGGATGTCAGATGGTCTCCAACGAGTCTAGGTGTGACAATGAGGTAGTGAGCACTGGGTGTGGACTTACATGATCTGTAGTGCAAGAACACACGCAAAAGGACTGGTATTAGCTCTGTGTGCTGGATGGATATTTTAGTTGGTGTGGGACCAATGTGAGGTGCACAGCAGTGACAGGGAGGATAGTGAAACCTATTGTCCCAGTGCACTGTGTAAAGAGGAGCAAAGGGAGGCCAGAGGGGAGGGGAACAGCTGCTGCCAGCCAGGCTGTGTGCCCCCTCCAGCCAGCACAGGAATAGTGATTCAGGTGCTTCTTTTTGTCACGAGGAAGCATATTATTTGCAAGGCATTGTTTTCTTCCCTTTTAAAGAGTTGCTTCTTGTCCAAGCCATGAGCTTGTTGAGTTCCCACTGGACTGGTGGGCCTTAGCTGGATTTCCCAAAAGAACCTTGTTGGGTTCCCACTGGACTGGCAGGCCTGGCTTTTCCCTTTGCTGGATTTCCCAAACAAACATATATCCCCTTAATAAAACCTTATCAGAACAAAAATACAGTCGGTGCCAAGTGAACTTCAGGCCTTGGTGCCCAGAATGTTGGGCAGGACCTTCTGGGAACCCTTTTCTCCATGGTTGATCTTGGTCCATAAAGAAGTCAGTGTTGGGGGTAGTTGGAAGAGGCCTCATCTTTCCAGGAGAAGGTCCTAGCGATGAGGGCGAAGGGAGGCCTTTGTGCAGCACGCTGGGTGTTGGTGGGGTGCTCACAATGACGAGGGCCTCAGGATCTGAAGACCAATCTCATCTTGAAGGGGACCCATCAATAGCATCTTCCTGTTTGTTCATTTCCCTTTTGCATCCCCTTGAAGTGTGCATGGTTTTCAGAAGAAAATTAAAGATCGGATGAGCCCAGCTCTCTCTCTGTTGGAACAGACATAACTCACACTCTGTCTCTGAAGACTCCATGAACTGTTTTTGGTGAGGCAGTGACACAGCTTCTCGGGATGGCAGAACTCCCATACAACACAGGCTTTACTCTCTTGCCTTTGGAGTGAATAATACGTCACTCTTCTAATCACTATCAAAAAAAAAAAAAAAAAAAAAAAAAAAAAGGCAAAGGGGAGGCTAGCCAGGAATTCCAGACTACTCCAGACACTCCGGAAGCCATACCTACCAGCACATCAGTACTTCCTGTGGTACCTTACCACTTCCTGGAGACTGAGATCCCTACTTTGACCTGCATCGCTCTAGATCGCCACATAGTCAGCAGGAGAGAGCGGCCTGTCTGGGCCGCTGCTGCAGCATCTCTGAACCTTAGGGCTTCTTCCTCAGCAGGCAGGCTGGACTGTGCCTGGCCATTAGCCTGGCCATGTCCCCCGGCCTATCATGCCCAGTAGCAGAAGCTGTGCTCAGCTGCAGACTGGGCAGGAAGGGATTAACCTGAGCGTCCTTTCTGTCTACAACTCTTAAGAATCTTTTTCCAAGGTGGCTGAGGAGACAGCTCAGTTTCACACAAGCTTCCTGCGCTTGTGTGGCTTGTCTGCCCTTAAGTCCAGGCGCCCTGGCAGGAAGGAGCGGTGACGTCTGAGCCGTGTGGCTGACTGTGGCATCCCTTGGTGGCCTGCAGAAGCACTCGGCAGTTGTGCCTTCTCTGTGCCCTCCTTATCCTTCCTCCTCCTAGGCATTGCGCTGCCCACACGCTGCCTTCCGGACTGGACTTGCTTGCTCCTTTAGTTGCCACAGTCTGATTGGCTGCCTTCAGCCTCTCAGCTTCTGTCTGTGAGCCTCTTCCGATCCACACTCACACTCCTGAATAACCTGCTCTCCCTGTCTTTGGGGTACGTCAGATGCACGGTGCTGGGAGTGTGTCTCCAAACTTGGATTTGTTGGACCCTCTGGTCCTTGATGGGGAGGCTTAGGAGGAGGGGTGGTGGGGAGCTGGTCGGACTGTAAGGGGCTCCTCCCTTTCTCACAGGAATGTGTTCTGTTCTTTCAGGTGCCCCTGCCCCTCCTCCCTCTGCCATCCACCGTGGTATGAAAGAGGATGAAGCCTGCAGCAGATGTAGCTGCTGATCTTGGCCTTCTCTGTCCCTGGAATCATGCGCCATAAGAACTTCTTTCCTTTACACATTGCTAACCTTAGGGATTCTGCTGAAGCTGAGGATGAAGGACAGGGACTGTGGCAGGATGTACATCCAGGCAGACCTGTCTTGCTGATCCAAGCAGCGCCTGTGGCCTGCCAGCCCTGGCCCAGGTTCCGTACCCCACAGGAAGGGGTCATTTCACTATTTCACTTTTGCTGACTTACTTACCCCTGGAGTCCCCTTTTTTTTTTTTTTTTTTTTTCTTTTAATAATGTATTTGGTACAGAGTCTCAGTACTGGCTCATAGTGACCCTCCTGTTTCAGCCTCCCCAGTGCTGGGCTTACAGGCGTGCACCACTATGCCCAGTGTCAGTGGCCGGCTCAGCACACCCAGACGCAGGGCCAGTGTGGCTTTTGGAGCCAGGAACTGAACCCCAGTCCCTGTGCTTGCCTAAGCAGTTGCTTAATCTGCTGGGCTATCTTGCTGGCCCTGTCCCTGGAGTCTTATCATGACTAGCTTATCGGATTCATTTAACCTTGGGAGAAAATGTGACTGACTGCTGTAAGAAAGAAAAAAATACTTTTATAGCCATTTTAGGTTTTCCCGAGTCATAATTTTTTTAAGCAAAAGAATAAATGACCTTTCCTCTCTTTGTCCTCTTTATATCCCTTAAGAGAAAACATATTTCTCCAGGGTAGATGAAGATAAATAACAAGAGTGGTTAGATGGAAAAGAAAGTGCAGTAGATTCCATGTGTCCCTCCTTCCACAGTGTTTGCAGTTGAGGTGACACAGCCAGGAAAGGAAGCTGGAGAAACAGGTGCAGAAATAGAGCCCCCCAAGAGTCAGGAAGCAAGCAGGCTGCCCCTCCCAGAGGCGACCTTTAGAATGACAGCAGCCACCTGCAGGTGAGAGGGAACAGAGGGGGGCAGCAGGATCAGGGTGTGCTGCAGTAGTGAGGGCCACAAGTCTGGGCACAGTGCCCGGCTGCCCTGCACTCTCAGAACAAGGGGCGATACGCTGCCATCACGAAGGGCTAGCAGGCATGTGTGAAAGACCAAGGTGCGTGGTTCCTTAGCAAGCACACGATGTGCCAGGGCAAAGGTTCCGGGCCTCTTGACCCCTCTCTTACTGTCCATGCTTCACACAACAGCAATACCTTTTGGGTCTGTCTTAAAATGTGCCTAGGGTCTGGCCACCTGTGGCCACCTCCACGGCGCCTGCCCTGTCTGTGGCGACTGAGGTGGCCTCCTGGCAAGTCCTCCCACGTCTCCAGCTTCCCACAGTGTCTTCTCAGTCCCTGAACCCAGCAGACTTTGTGCAGCAGTGGGTCATATCCTCCCACCTCTGCTCAGGATGCTGCAGGAGCTTCTGGTCATGCCCAGAGCACAAGCCATCATGGTGGGCAGTGCTGGCAAGGTCCCTGCAGGCAGCATTACTCGCCCCACTCCCTGGCTCTCTCCATGGAGTCACCCACTCCTGGTGCTGTTCCTCTGGCTTCCTCTTAGTATCTGCCACAGTCCCAGCAGGAAGAATCCACCCCAGCTCACCTGCTCAGCTGCTCTCAGTCTTGCTTCAAATCTCACCTCCTCAGTTGGGGTTCCCTGACACCTTCCTCACTGCTCATGGCCTCGCAGTTGTCCTACGGGTCTTTGTGGCATTTGTATGCCATGTGTGTTAAATAAATTGTTTTCCATCTCCCTTCTAGCCTCTGCATACCAGAATGTAAGCTCAGAAGCACAGGATTTCTTGTGATTGTATTCAGTGCTGAATTTTTAGGACCAAGAAAATTGCCTAGGTCATTCTGAATGCCTCCACAGTGTTTGTTGAATGAATGAATGAATGAATGACAAGAACAGTCCTGAACTTTTAAAAGTAAATGAAGATTATTTCCCCTTGAGACGGTCTCTACTGAGACTGTAAAAGAATATTTTCTTTTTGAACATCCTGGTCATTCATGGCACTTGTCCTAACGTAACGAAATTCCCTTCTCAGTTTTAGGCTGTTGTGTGTGGGCGATCGTGCACAGGGCACCTCACCGCAGTTTGAAAAGACGGGTTGCTGGGATTCATTCTCGCCTTCTTTTGCAAAGGCCCGTAACTGCTTTCTACTCCTAATGGTCAGTCTTCTGCAACTGAGTACTCTGCTGCTTTCTACTTTTATTTCAAAGGCTGGGTAATTGTCAATTGCTTTTATTTTTATTTTATTTTATTTTATTTTATTTTTTGTCTTTTTGAGACAGGGTCTCGCTATGCAGTTCAGGATGGCCTTGAGCTCACTTTTGTAGCCCAGGCTGGTCTCGAACTTGCACCAATCCTCCTGCCTCAGCCTCCCGAGTGCTGGGATTCAATTGCTTTTATATATTGTAATAATCATTAATTGCACTCTTTGAGGGTTTCCTTAGACAACAGAAATAGCTTTGAATCAAAGCAGTACTCATCATTTTTATATTTCTGATCACTTCTCTTAAAGTTATATTTTTTGCTGTACCATTGCATATGATGTGGAATATATTTCAAAATATTTGACTTGCACTAGTATTTTTATTTGCTCAAAGGTTTTAAAATAAGGTGCCAGAGCTGGGCCTGGTGGCGCACACCTGTAATCCCAGCACTCGGGAGGCTGAGGCAGGAGGATCAGTGCAAGTTCGAGACCAGCCTAGGCTCAAGGCCAGCCTGAACTGCATAGCGAGACCCTGTCTCAAAAAGACAAAAAAAAAAAAAAAAAAAAAAAAAAAAAAAAAAAAAAAAAAAAAAAAAAAAAAAAAAAAAAAAAAAAAAAAAAAAAAAAAAAAAAAAAAAAAAAAAAAAAAAAAAAAAAAAAAAAAAAAAAAAAAAAAAAAA
>PVJA010028000.1:0-20807 GCA_004027025.1 Myocastor coypus
TTTTTTTTTTTTTTTTGAGACAGGGTCTCACCAGTGGTCCAGCATGGTCTCAGATTTGTAGTCCTCTTGTCTCAGCCTCCTGAGTAGCAGGGATTCAAGCAACCTTAATTTTATTTAGTGAAGAAAAACCTGTGTTGATTGATTTTTCAGTTAATTTTGGAAACTTGTAGTACAGGTGATAGCCATGCTAATTTGCTTGGAAATTAGTACGTATTTTGTTACAGCTTTTTTAGGGATCCTGGTGGGAGGGGAGGTATACTGTACTTGGAAGTTGTGGTAAGAAGCAGGTAAATAATGGGGCGGAGTTGTAAATTTTATAGTCATGAGATCTCTGAAAAATGATCTGGGTCTAGGGAGACAGCTCAGTGGCATAAGAGCTTGCCTGGCAAGTACAAGCTTCTGAGTTCATTCCTCAGTATTGCAAAAGAAAAAAGAAAAAACCACTTGGGTAGGGTTTCAGGAAAGGTGTTAAAGAGAGGCAGGGGCTGGAGGTGTAATTCAGTGATAGAGAGACATGAGTTAAAACATTGTCTGATTGTTTGAAAGCATTATGAGCTAGGGGTGTAGCTTGGTGGAATGCTTGCCTATCATGTGTGAGGCTCTAATTTGACCCCAGTATTACCCACTGCCACCCCTAAAAAAGAAGATAACTTTTTTGTAGGATTTTATTCTCTTCCTAGAAGTTGTTGCTCCTTCCTAGGAAAATACATACATAGAGATTAAAAAAAAAAGTCCAAATTCCATTTAAGATATCTTATTTTCTCTGTCTCTGTCTCTCTCTCTCACTCACTTTTTTAATCCTTGTAGTGCTGAGATAGAACCAAAGGCCTTCATACATATTAGGCAAGCACTCTATCACTGAACTATATTGTACATCCTTTTTAATTTTATCTTAAGACAGGGTCTCATTAAGTTGTTTGATTGGACTTGAACTTTCACTCTTTCTTAGCAGCCCCCCAGCCCACCCCCAAGCTGGTATTATAGGTATGAGCCACTACATTGAGCTTAAAATTTTCTATTTGATAATTATTAATTTATTGGTAAAGTAGCATGATGTAGTAAGAAACATCTTTTTGTAATTTTTTTTTTTAAATGTATTTGATTGTTGGGCTCATGGTGATCCTCCTGCTTTCAGCCTCCCCAGTGTGGCTCAGCCTGGTGATTCAACTGCAGTTCCTGTGCTTGCCTAAGCTTGCCCAAGCAAGCACTTTAGTCTGCTGAGCTATCTTGCAGAAATTGCAGCAGAAATTTTTGTTCTTATCATCAACTTCCAATCTTTTTCAGAAAAAGGAGCCATCTTTGGAGAATGGTGTCTTCTCACTTGAGGAAGAGAGTGAGTTACCAAAAGGCACTATGAAAAAGGTAAGGTAGATCCATAAATGTCACATTGATACCTTTCCATGAGAGACCAACTTTCTCAGGGATAAGTATTTTATCATGCCTATCATATTTTCATGGTACCCAATGTTTGTTTTATGCATAGTAAGATCATGAATATGGATTGAGTTAATTTTCTGCTTCAGATAAATGTGTTCCTGGAATTTATACTGTATTGTGGTTTATTAGTGTTCATACAATTCTCTTTTCTTGGTAAGAACCAAGTATTAAAGGATGAATATCTATTTTCTGGATAATACCACTAAGGTCTCACTTTTTGTCTTCTTTAAGGAAAGAAAAGCAGCCAGATTAAGTAAGGAAGCATTAAAAAAACTGCACAGTGAGACTCAGCGCCTTATACGAGGTAATTCAAATCAATATGGTAAACTCTGAGGAAAATCACAATATTTCCTTGTAAGTGCTATTTGGGTATTGGATTTTTTTTGTTTAAAGTGTTTCTAATTCTGATATTAACCTTGCAGTTGGTCTTGCTGACTGCCCACTGTTCCTTGGAATGTTAGGAAAAACAGAAAATTTCTAGGGCTATGGTGGAGGAAGAAATTTTTTAATGGTTGTCCATAGATTACATCAAGACCCAGTTGCTGGGGAGATAGCTCTGAAGCACAAGTGCCTGCCTGGCAAGTGCAAGGTTGTGAGTTTGAACCCCAGTCCTGCAAAAAAAAAAGACCCTTTGGAGATGTTTCTCAATATTTTGTCCAAACTAGTATCAAACTACTAAGCTCAAGCAATCTGTCTACCTCAATTTTTAAAGCAGCATATGCCACCATGTCTACTTTAGGAGATTTTCAAATACACAACATTTGGGGCCCTACAGAGATTCTCATTAATTAATTCTATAATGGAATCCAAGAATCTATGTTTCCCAGATTATTTTTATTTTTTCAGGTAAGCTTAAATGCTCCTGGTCTTCAGGGAAATCTTTTGTATGTAGGTCCTGTCTTGTTAAAGGCAGATTTATTTTCTATTTCTGGTGATAGCTTTGGTGATACTGTTTTGTTAACTGATATGAAGTGATGTATTAGAATATATAGCATACCTATTTGCTTCTTTTGTTCCATTTTTTAGAGTCTGCACTTAATCTTCCATATCACATGCCTGAGAATAAAACCATTCATGATTTCTTCAAACGTAAACCCCGGCCCACTTGTCAGGGCAATGCCATGGCACTACTGAAGTAAGAACCATTTTTCCTTGTGATTATAATTGTTATGAACATTAAGTTAGAAACAAAACTGGCCCAGCAGGATGGCTCAGTGGTCTAAGCACCTGCTTGGCTGCAGGGACTGCAGTTTGATCCCCAGCACCACATGCTGCACCAGCCCTGCCCTCAGGGCAGGCTGAGCTGGCCATAAAAATAAATAAACAAACAAACAAAAGTTCTGAAACAAGAAAACAATAAATAAAAATAAAATAAAATAATTCTTAAAAAGTTAGAAACAAAATGAGGTACAAAGCATTCAGATTTCTATTCCATTAGAACTAATTTAATTGATGTATTATGTGCTCACATTTGGGACAATTATAAATTCTTGTTTATTTTTCTTTCTCTAGGTCTTCTAAGTATCAGTCAAGCCATCGTAAGGAAATCACAGGCACTGCAAAGGCAACTGAAATGAATGGTGACCACTGTAACAAAGGTTCTGAGCAGACAGCAAGTACAGGATATGAAATGGAAATGAATGAACACCCTGTGGTCTCAAAGGAAGCTCAGATTGCTACTGGATCAGATGAGACTTGCACTACAGTTCTAGGGAGAAGTGAAGAACTAGAAATTGACAAGAAAGAGAAACAGAGTGATTATAGGCCTGAGGCCAACTCAGTATTGCAGCAAGAATCTGGCTTCCTCAGAAATGTGGGCACTGAGGAATATCAGATTGGAGATCTTGGGGAACCTGAACGTCATGCTTTGGGGGAAAAAGGCCTGCAAAAACCCGAAGAAACAGAGGAGAAACTGGAAGAACCCATGCAGCAGACTACATCAGCAGTAGCTGTAGTACCTGAAAAAGTGAGAAGGTTCACAGTGGATAGACTGAAGCAACTGGGAGTGGATGTTTCCATTAAACCCCGGCTGGGGGCTGATAAAGATTCCTTCGTGATACTTGATGAACCTGAAACCAACAGAGGTAGTCCTTTAAATTGTGATCTGTAATTTGTCTGGGGTGATTTTTTTTTTTTTTTTTTTGTACTGTGGCTGGCTCAGCCTGTCCTGGGGGTGGTGGGGCTGGCGCAGCATGTGGTGCTGGGGATCAAACCATGGTCCCTAGGGTTCCCTAAGCTTGCCTAAGCAGGCAGCTTTGGACCACTGGGCTATCTCGCTGGCCCCTCTGGGGTGATTTACCCTGGCACTTTAACCATTTTATAACTAGAAGATCAGGAACAGAAGAGAAAACATAATTATGCATAGTCTTGTTCTATAGCTGTACTAGATATGGAGAAAATTTCATTTAGGTAAATTTGGCAGGATATCAGAATGCCTTTACCTTTTGGAAGCCAGTTGATAGTTAATATGCAAAAAACATACCTTGCTATTGTGTTATTGTTATAGTGGTTAAGAATTTCAGCTTTTGCAAACTGAAAGCCTGTTTTTCTATATCTCTGTTAAATCTGAAGTCATTAGCCGGGCGTGGTGGCGCACGCCTGTAATCCTAGCACTTGGGAGGCTGAGGCAGGAGGATTGGTGCGAGTTCGAGACCAGCCTGGGCTACAAAAGTGAGCTCAGGACTAGCCTCAACTGCATAGCGAGACCCTGTCTCAAAAAGACAAAAAAAAAAAAAAAAAAAATCTGAAGTCATTCATAAATACATCCTGTTTTTTCACAGCTAAACAGAAAACATCTTGGTTCACTTACATTGTCTGCAAAACAGAATTTCTTAAAATATCTATCACATGCAAGATCCTGTAGGGCATACCAAGATAAGTCAGATGTTTATCCTACATTTATGATGTTTGCATTCCAGTATTTGGTACAGGAAGCATGCACATAGCTTAATGCAAGGGAAGAAGTGGTGGCTTGTTTGTTAATAATCCCACAAGCTGTCCCTCAGAACTATAGGGGAATAATTGATTCCAGGACTCCCCATCCCCTCCAAGCTACCAGAAATTCATAGATGCTCAGCTGCCTTATATAAAATTACATAGGACTTTCATAAAGCCTATAATGTGTGACATCTTCTCCTATACTTGAAATTTTCTCAGGACTATTTTTTATTTTATTTTATTTTTAAGGAAGGGTTTTCAGGGTCTCACTATTAGATCAGACTCATAATGGTCACGTGTTTACAGCTTCCCAAGAGCTAGGATTACAGGCAGGCACTACCATGCCCAGTCTCCTCTAAACTATTTATAATACTGTATAAATAGTATATAAATAGTGGGGGTAGGTCGGATTTTTTTTTTTTTTTTTATGTGTTTAGTACAAGGTTTCACTATTCAGATTGGACTTGGAATAATCTTCCTGTTCTCAGCCAACCAAGCGCTGGGATTATAGGTATGCACCACCGTGCCCAGTCTCAGTCGCCATCTCAATGCACCCCAGGGGTAGGGCTGGTATGGCAAGCCAAGGATTGAACCCTGGTCCCTGAGCCTGCCTAGGCAGGCAGTTTAGTCTGCTGAGCTATCTGGCTGGCCCTTATAAATACTGTTTTTGTATTGTCTAGTGAATAAAGACAACAAAAAGTCTACCTGCTCAGTACAGATGGAATTGTTTTTTCAAGTATTTACCATCTGAGGTTAATTGAGTGCACAGATACATAACCCAGGGATATGGAGGGCCACCTATCATTGATAGTTGAAAGAAAAGTAACATAAAGGGAAAAGTATTCTTTAAAAAAAAAAAATTAAAGCGAAAAAAAAGTGGGGGACTGTGGCTTAGCTCAGTTGTTTAAGCTCCTGCTCGGGCAAATGTAATCAGGCGCAGGGGACCGGTGTTTGATCCCCAGCTCCAGAAGCCTTACCCAGCCTGCCCTTACAGTAGCCTGAGCCAGCCAAAACAAAGAGAGAGATAAAAAAAGCAGTTGGGCCAGTGAGATGGCTCAGCAGTCTAAAAATGGAACCGTGGTCCAAAAAAAGCCAATAATAGAGAATTTCAAAATAAAAGATTAATAATGGTTAATATATTGTTTATTGTTATCTTCAAATTAATTGCTCAGGTTATAAGATATAGGCATACATAATTGGTCAAACAATAAAAGCACAGTGTTTTTTCAATGAACTAAAGAAGTGAGTAGTATGATTATCTTATGTATCTTTTCTTTTCCCTTCTTTCACTCATCCCCATTCTTTCTTTTTGAACAATTTCTTTCCCTTTCACATATTTATTGTAAATTTTGGATCTTATTTACTTTTTTCAGTTTCTCATAGTAGCAAGATAATACAGTATTTACACATGTAAATTTCATTTATTTCACTTATAAGTATGGTCTCTTATTGCATCCATTTACCTACAAGAGCCTAAAATTTGTCCTTTATAGCTGAGTGGTACTCCGTTACATCAAAATAGCACTTAAAAAAAAAAAAAATCCATTCCTCAGTTAATAGGCATTTGGGTTTTCCAAGATTTAGCTATGGCAAATTGTGCTATTATAGGACTGGTCACATAGCTCAGTGAAGAGAGCACAGCAACCAGGGTTCCATCCCTGGTATGCCATGCTTTCCCCACTGCTAGGGCACCCTGAGATGTGACTGAGATGGGGTGTGGTGGCGTGCCCCTGTAATCCCAGCACTTGGGAGGCTGGAAACAGGAGAATCACTAGGAGTCTGATCGGTGTAGTGAGATCCCATAGACTCTGTACTAAATACTTTTTTTTTTTTTTTGTCTTTTTGAGACAGGGTCTCACTATGCAGTTCAGGCTGGCCTTGAGCTCACTTTTGTAGCCCAGGCTGGTCTCGAACTCACATTGATCCTCCTGCCTCAGCCTCCTGAGTGCTGGGATTACAGGCATGCGTTACCATGCCTGGCTCTAAATACATTTTTTAAAGAAAACTGTGCTGCTACAAACATAAGTGCGCATATATCACTGTGACGTGATGTTTTAAATCCTTCTGGGAAAATACCCAGAGAAGGGATAGCTGGTTGAATGGGACCGCTAGTCCTCATTTTTTTTTGAGGAACATCCACCACTGGAATGGTTCCAATGGTACCATTCTATACTCCCAGCAGTGGAGAAAGATTCTCCCCCGCCACACACAGTCATGCCAGCATCTGTTATTGGTTGATATCTTGATGATAGCCATTCTTTCTGGAGTGGGGTAGAATCTCAATGTTGTTTAGCACTTTTCAAATGGCCAATGCTGTTAAATGTTTTTTCATATATTTCTTTGCTATTTGTATTTCTTCATCCTAGAAGTCTCTTCCTTCATGTCAGATGCCCTTTTTTGGATTGGGTCTTTGAATCTGAAGGGCCTGATTTTTTTCAATTCTTTATATGTTTTAGATATAAATCCTTTGTCTGAAGGACAGTTGGCTAAAATTTTTTCCTACTGTGGATTTTCTTTTCGCTCTGTTGGTGATTTCTTTTAATTTAACAAGATGAGATGCCAGTTATTGATTCTTAGAAGTACTTGCAGTTTGTTTTTTGTTCATGCAGTTTGCCTAACCTCATGTCTCCAAGATATCTACCTACTTTCTCTTCCAGTAGATAAGTATTCTTTCTTGAAAGGAACATTTAGAATAAAGAGCTGTGGTAAGAAAGGGATATAAAAAGAACTAAAATATGTACCTATACTCACTCCCCATGATGAATGTAATCGTTATGTTCTGGAAGCATGTACTAATAAAAATAAAAAAGCAAGCTTTGGTAGTTCAGAGTAGGGATAAGTGTCTTCCAGTAGTGTTTAAGGAAGGCTTGAAGAGAGGCTGAATATAATTACTAGTGCTCTGACTTTCCTTTGTACTGTGAGTTGGGGCTTCCTATCTTGCACCCTTCTGTATTTGTAGTGCTTTCTCAGTGTATGACACATGGTAGACATTTACATTTGTAGAATGGATGAATGAGTCTTCAACATTTAACTCAAGTATTATCACACCAAGTGTATTTCCCAACTCTTAGGCATCATTGGACATTCCCACCTCTGTGTTGAGATAGCATGACCTGATGTTTGGGAGTTCAGAACTTAGCAGGACCAGGAGTTGATTCTGGAGTGTATTATAAGTTATTTAACCTTGGCTATGCTATTTGACCTTTCCAACTGCCCTTAAAAAAGAAATGGCTCACACTATAATGAAGATTTATTGAATTAAATGGATAACATAAAGAAGCACTCAAGTAAGTGTTGCTAGTTTAAAATTGTTTGCATCAGGACTCTTCATTAAATAGCATATTGTTGGCCAGTGTTATGTAAGCACTGTGTCTGGTGTGTAAAATATGCTCAGTGAGACTATTGATTGGATAGCTGTGTGGAGGAAGAGGGGAGGACACTTTTAGAAATGACAGAGTTCTGCACAGTACATATTTATAGGAGGTAAAAGTCGGTTTGATTGGGATGGAGGGGTTGTATAACAGAAGTAGCATAACTCCTATAGCAGAGAAACACGAAATGAGGGTTTTTTTAAAAAAATTCCTAAAACATCAGGGCCAGCAAGATAGCTAAGCAGTCTAAAGTGCCTCCTTAGGGAAGTGCAAGGACTAAAGCACCACATGCTGCACCAGCCCTGCCCCAGGGCGGGCTGAACACACACACACACACACACACACTTATTTATTTGTTTGTTTGTTTGTTTGTTTTGGCGGGACTGGGGTTCAAACTCATGATCTTGCACTTGCCAGGCTGGTACTTGTGCCACAGAGCTATCTCCCTGGCCCCTTATTTATTTATTTGGTATGGGGTCTCACTACACTGCTGGGCTCTGGGCTCGTAATGACCCTCCTGTCTCAGCCTCCTGGGACTAAAAGTTGTTTTAAAGCCCCAGACCAAGAGGTGAAGAAACATTTTTGAGCACCTACTATAATAGACACTGATAGTGTCTTTATTGGTTAGATTTTTAAATGTTCAGTCTTTGGTACTATTTTATAAAATGAGGAAACTGAGGTTAAAACAAGTAATTCTTTTATGCTTAGTTTATGGAGGGACCTACCACAAGTAGTTAGGGGTGGAAGCACATGCCTGTAATCTCAGCACTTGGGAAGCTGAGGCAGATCACCATGAGTTCAAGGCCTGTCTGAGGTATGTAATGAGTTCAAGACAGCCTAGACTATGTCATGAGACCCTGTCTCAAACAAAAAGGAAGAGCTAGCACAGTGCTTATTCCACAATGTATGTTTTCCTTTAGATATAATGGGCATGAAAATTGGTTTAAAGGTGTGGGGGGGCTTGCCAGGTAGCTCAGTTGGTTAAAGCACATGAGTCGGCAAGGTCTCTTTGGTGCTGGGACTGCAGTTCGATCCCCACCCTCCACATGGAGCTTGAGACCTGCCCTTAAGGCAGCCTCAGCAGAAAAGGAAAAAAAAACAAAAAAAAGACCCTAAAAGAAAGAAACTTTGGTTTTTAGACCAATGTTTGCCATGCTATTCTGTACATGAAGTTAGAAAAAACATTGATTCATTCATGGAATAAACTTTTACTTAGTACTTTGTTGGGTGGAACATATACAAATAAAGCATTCTTCACTGTTGAGATTGAAGTGTAGTAGGAGTGGTAGGCAGTGAGACCATTACAGCCTTTGGCAATATGTCCTCTGATCAACCTATGCCCTTACGGATGCTACAAGGGGAGCTTACTTGGGCTAGGGAGTCAGGAAAACTCCTGATGAGTCCTGAGAGCTGAGAAGGAGATATCAAGGAAGAGGTAAAGGAGGGTTTTCTTGGTGCAGGCAATAGAACTACAAAAGACACAGACAATAGCAAGCTCAAGGAGTTCTGGCTAGTGGAGGCAAAGATTGCAAGGGAATTGGTGACCAGAGTGTAGGGTTTTAGGTTATGCGAAGGAGCTTGGACTTTACCCAGAGTTTTAGTAGAGAAACATTGAAAAGTTTTAGCAAGGAAGATAACCCAGTCATACTCATTTTAGGGGTTAGGGATGTAGCTCATTGGTAGAATGTTTTCTAATGTGTAAGGCTCTGGGTTCAATCCCTAATACTGGGGTGAAAAATTAGGATTTTGGGACATATAGTCTGGTTGCTGGTGGAGTAGATGCATTCGATAGCTTTAAGAGTAAAGGTGTAGGGGCGGCGAGATGGCTCAGTGGTCTAAAGCGCCTGCCCAGGAAAGTTTAGACAACCACAGGGACCGAGGCTGGATCCCCGGCACCACATGCTGCCCCCAGGGCAGGCTGAGCTGGCCATAACACAAATAAATAAGGTTTAAAAATAAATAAATAAATAAATAAGCAAGTAAGTAAAGGCATAGCCAGGTGTGGTGCATACCTGTAATCCTGGCACTCTGGGAGGTGGACACAGAGGGATCACAAGTTTGAGACCAGTGTGGGCAACTTAGTGACTCAGTGAGTCCCTGCCTCAGTAAAAAACAACAGAAAACAAGGATGTAGCTCAGGGCAAAGGCCCTAGCTCTGATCCTTAAAAAGTAAAAGCATGGACTCGGGAGGCTGAGGCAGGAGGATCGGTGCGAGTTCGAGACCAGCTTGGGCTACAAAAGTGAGCTCAAGGCTAGCCTGAACTGCATAGCGAGACCCTGTCTCAAAAAGACAAAAAAAAAAAAAAAAAAAAAAAGTAAAAGCATGGGCGGGGGAGATAGTTCAATAGGATAAGCACTTGCCTGGCAAGCACAAGGTCCTGAGTTCAATCCCTGGTACTGCAAAAAAAGGTAAAAAGCAGTGGGAGTAGTTAGTTCAGTTTCCATACCTCATAAAAGTAAGGTTTCCATAAGAAAATCCATATAGATTCAAACTTTGTGGTGTCAGCAGCAGGTTAGTTCTGCTTTTTGCCATAGCATAGGACACATCGCCGCCTTATAATTCCTCTACTCTCTTGTCAGAGGAGTGGGAATGAGATTCTTCTAGATTCAAGCAACTGGTAGAGACTTGCTAGGGCTGAGATTTTTCACTTAGAAAAGAAATAAGAGCTGCTAGGAAAAGATCCATAGAGACAGAAGAGTAGTTGACAAGTGGTATAAGAAAAAGTGGGTTAGAGGATGAAGCCCGGAGGTTTTCTCCTCACTTTCTTCTTCTTTTTTTTGGCACTTGAGATTGAACTCGGGACCTTGTACTTGCCAGGCAGGCGCTTACGCCGCTGAGCTGTATCCTCAGCCCTCTCCTTACTTTCTTCAGTTATGAATGAAGATACCTCCTGTCTCATTTTAGGCCCAAATAATCTTTCTACTCAGCCATTTCTTTTACTCTATTGGCATTAATAATGATTACTTATTTCTGGTCCCTTGCCACTTTCATCACCTCTTTCAACTTTAATGAAGCACTGCAAAACAGAAAGCATCCCTCTCTATGCTTTTTATTTGTACTGTAACTGCTCTGTCTCTGCTGCTGATGTTAGGGACTCAGGATAAAAAAAATACTTGGAAAGATTTTATCATGGAAGAGAGATGGCTACCTGAAATCCCTCCTTTAATAGCCAGCCTTCTTGTCATCCTGCTGTCTCACCAAGGATCCTACAATTGTATGATTTCTACAACAGAGTTGGTAGAGGTTTTTGAGGTATTAGCTGGCTGAGGGAGAGAGAAGGAAATTTTAGGGTATAGCAGTACAGAAGATGGAAAAGGTACTGGAACACTGGGCTTACTGTACCTGCTTTCTTTTTCTTTCTTTCTTTCTTTTTTTTTTTTTTTTTTTGTATTTAGTACAGGGTCTACAGGGTTTCACTACGTAGATCGGACTCATAGTGATCTGCCTGTGTTCCACCTCCCAAGAGCTGGAATTACAAGTGTGCATCACCATGCTCAATCTCAGTTGCCATCTCAGTGCACCCCAGGGGCAGGGCCGGCACAGTATACTGGGATTGAACCCTGGCCACTGCACTCTGCCTAAGCAGGTGGCTGGCCCTTTTTAAAAACTGTACCCTCTTGGGGCCCGGCAGGATGGCTCAGTGGTCTAAAGCACCTGCTTAGGAAAGCTTAGGCGGCTGCAGGGACTGTGGTTTGATCCCCAGCATCACATGCTGTGCTAGCCCTGCCCTCAGGCCAGGCTGAGCCGGCCATAAAAATAAATAAATAAATAAACAAAAGTTCTGAAACAAACAAAAAAAGCCTGTACCCTCTTTTATTCATGTTGCAGGTATGGCATGGGGGCTAACATAAGTGGGATTTCCTTTCCAATAGTATCAGTTATAGTAGTAGTAGAGTTCTACCAAATAAACATTTTTCCAAGCCTGATACTGTCTTTACATCATTGGCTGGATTGTCATTTTCTTCTCCTCTTCCTCCCTTCTCTTCCCCTTTCTCTCTGCGCCTGCCCTCTCTCCTTCCTACTTTCTTCTTCCCTGATTTCTCCTTTCCTTATCCTCTCTATTCCTCTCCATTCTCCACCTCACCTCCTTCTCCTCCTCCTCTTTCTTCAACTGAACTTGTGTACACCTGATAAAATTGCCAATAGTGAACTATTCATAATAGGGAATTGAAATATACAAGATGAATATCTCTGGAAAGTTAAACTTTTGAGTAGTTGAGAATTAAGATATTTTCCTACCAGTCTAATACTTGGGGAAAAATAATTATACATGCATAGAAACTTGTAAACAATCATGAATTTCTCTTTCATAAATGATTTTTGGCACATTGTAGAAGAACAGTTATAACATTCACTTAGACTGGATTGAGTTGTGTCAATTTGATGTAGGTGTAAATAGCAAAGGGTTTTTTGGGGTTTCTCTTTGCAAATATATGAATTTTTCTTCAATATTTGTCCTAAAAAACATAGCTTAGAATTCTTACCTGGAATATTAGAGGAAAGAACTTGGACACAGCAAACTGACCACAGATTGGTGTTTGAGTTTAGAGCTGGAAGCGTTGAAGCAGCGTTTCTGGAAGCATGTGAAGCCAGCAGCCAGACCCAGAGCTGGCCAGACGGTAAATGTGAATGTCATCGTGAAAGACCTAGGTGCTGATGGGAAGGAAGAGCTAAAAGCAGATGTGGTACCTGTGACCTTGGCAGCTGAGAAACTGGATGAAATGGGCCACACAAAGCCAGGTATTTGTCCTTATAGCCACAGAGAAGTTACAGAACCCTTTTCCTTGGGAACTTCAGACATTAGATAGCAGTGTCTTGGGCATGATTTGCATACATAAATATAGCATGCCTAGAGATCTGGACTAAATAAGATGGCTTTATTTTTTAAAAATCAGATTTGTCCTATTGTAGAAAGCAGTAAGATGTTGTATGGTGACATGCCTGTAACCTCAGCACTTTAGTAGGCTGCTTTAAGAGGATCATAAGTTTGGTTTCCACCTGGACAACTTGGTGAGCACCTATCTCCAAATAAGTAAAAAGGGAGCTGGGCGTGATGGTACATACCTGTAATTCCGGTACTCGGGAGACTGAGGTGGGAGAATTGCTGAGTTTGATTTCATCCTGGGCCACTCAATGGGTTCAAGGCAAGACCCTATTTCAAAAGACAAAACAAAACAAAAAACCTAAAAATTTTTAAATAAAAAATAAATCAGTTTTTAAAAATGTGTGGGGAGGGCAGTGAGATGGTTCAGCAGTCTGAAGTGCCTGCTTAGGAAAGCTTAGGCAACCACAGGGACCACAGTTCAATCTTCAGCACCACATACTGCACCAGCCCCACTCCCAGAGCAGGCTGAGCACAAGATAAAAAAAAAATGATCAAGGGTGTAGTTTTGGGTCTAGGCTTGGGCTCAAATGCCAGTACCACCACCAACAAAAAAAAAAAGGCAATCTATATCGATACAGGAAATATACATAGAAAGAATAAACAAGCAAGAAAGAATACACTACCAAGCTGCTTCAGAGACTTCAACTCATTTAATCCTTACAACTTTATGAAGGAAGTAATATCAGTATTCTTATTTTCTACAGAGGATGCTGATATGCAGAACATTTAAGCTACTTGTTCAGGGTGACATAACTACTAAGTGGTAGGACCAGCAATTTAATCTAGATCATCCATCTCTGAGGTTCAGGTCCCCCTATATTTTCTGTCTTGTTTTGTCTGCCCATCCCTCTTTCCCTCCCTCCAGTCTGTCTTTTCTCTTTTTTCTTTCAATAGGATCTCTATGTTTCCCAGGTTGGCCTTGAACTTGCAATCCTGTCTTAGCCTCCCAAAGCAGCTAGGTTTACAGGCATGCGCTAGTGTGTGCAACCTTTCAGCCTTAAACAATTGTTTCATAATCTTTGGGTACAGGAGTTCTCTTTTACACTTTAATTCATAATAATCCCTGTATAATAAAATATCAAAAGCCTAGAGTACTAAGGTATTTGATTTTTCTCTTTTAAAAAATCTTTCTTTTAGGGGTGGGGAGATAGCTCAGTAGAATAAGCATTGCCTGGCAAATGCAAGGAACTGAGTTCAATCCCCAGTCCCCCCCCCCAAAAAAAAATACCTAAAAAAAAAAAAAAAATCTTTCTTTTATTTCTTATTTATTTGATACAGGGTCTTGCTACATAGCTCAGACTTGTAGTGATCCTCCTGAGTCTCTCCAGCACAGGGATTGCAGGCAAGCACCACCATGTCTGGTTTTGGTGGCTGGCATGTCTTGGTTAGGTACAATGTCTGAAGCGTTTCAGTGTATTTCTTTTAGGTGAAAAACTGCAGGCATTAAAAGCTAAACTGCAAGAAGCAATGAAACTCCGAAGGTTTGAGGAGCGCCAAAAGCGCCAAGCATTATTTAAATTGGATAATGAAGATGGGTTTGAAGAAGAGGAGGAGGAAGAGGAAGAAATGACAGAGGAGTCTGAGGAAGATGAAGAAGAGGTGGAAAATGAAGAGGAAGATGAAGTGGGAAAGGAAGAGGAAGAACTAGAGGAAGAAGAGGAAGGCAATCAGGAGGTTTCTGGCAGTATATATATATATATATACACATGTATTTTTAAGTCATGAGAGAAAAATAAGATTTAAATAAAAGTATAGAAAGTGTTCACTTATAAGAGATTTACAGGGGTGTTGATGAAAGTATTTTCCACATTCATGCTTAAGTCTTGGTAAATTTAATTTTGTCAGCACCATTAAACACTTGAAGTTTGCAGATTGTATCCTGTTGCTTTTCTTTTTTTTTTTTTTTTTTTTTGAGTGGAACATATTTATTGAGGGAAAGAAAACTGTCCGAGAGAGGAACAGGAGGGGGGTCCCAAGTGGGAGTACCCCTACCTGTTGTTTTATGTATTTTTTTAAATTTATTTTATTTTTTTTTTAAACCTCATTTACTTATTTGTGTTATGGCTGGCTCAACCTGCCCTGGGGGTGGGGCTGGCACAGCATGTGGTGCTGGGGATTAAGTTGCAGTCCCTACAGTTGCCTAAACTTTCCTAGACAGGAGCTATTTATGTATGTTAGTATATTACTAATATGTGAAATGGCTTTGTATTAATGAGGAACTTTACCTTTTTTCTTCATTTTCCCTTATTAAAATTTAAAAAACAAAACAAAACAAGTTTAACCTTTGGCCAGGTTACAGGCCGGGGAGATAGCTCAGTAGAATAAGCACTCGCCTGGCAAGCACAAGGTCCTGAGTTCAATCCCTGGCACCGCCAAAAATAAATAAAAAATAAAACAGTAACCTTGGCCAGGTTGAAGTCCACAACAAATTTTCAAAAGAGCAGAGGCCTTCTGAAATTACTCTTGTTCTTTGTTTTTGTTTGTTTGTTTTGTTTTTTTACTCCTGTTCTTTGTTCAGGAAGGTATTTCTAGAAGAATCTCTTGCCTTTGCTCCGTAGTATAGGGTTTTTTTTTTTTTTTTGCTCAGGAAAGACAGGTGACTTATGACTATTAAGTATAGAAAACTTTCTTGTCTTATATTTGGGGTTGCTCAAAAGAAGTGGTTAATATTTAATGCTGGGTAAAAGAAAAAACAGCAGTAGTTGAGCTTGGCACATATTGCAGGTAGTCTGGCTGGTTTGAGTCATCCTGTAGTCATTAAGCTTCCTAGTCCCTCAATAAACTGATAATCCAGTCTTACTTTATAATCTTATAGCAATATTGAGAGGGGAAAAGATGAAATAGGTCTAAAAGGGCTCTGTGTTGGAGAAAATTATAATGGTCATGGTCATGCTGCACTAACTGCAAGTATAGCTTTTGAGATATGACCACTAGGCATGGTGGCGCACTCCTGGAAACCTAGCATTTAGGAGATTGAGGCAGGAGGATTGCTGTGAGTTTGAGGTTAGCCTGAACTGGATAGTGAAATCCAGTCTCAAAAAGACTGAAAAAAAAAAGTGAACAAAAAAGTAGATTTAAGGTATGCCCAAGCAGCCATATTTTAAACTAGTGAAATTGCATTTAAATTTCTTGATTTGTGTTATTTTGTTTTTGGATTGTATGTTGGTAAAGACTACAGAATTCCTTCTTGGCAATGAAGATATTGAAAGCAAAGATGAGAAAGAAATGGATAAAGAAAATACGGATGGCAGTAGTGAAATTGGCAAGTCAGTTGACCTTCTCTCTGTACCCAAGCCTCTCTCATCAGATTCTACCTTACTTCTGTTTAAGGACAACTCTTCCAAGATGGGGTAATTCTCTAAGGAAATACAAAATGCTGTGGGATTTGTCTATTATAAAAAAAAATGGGGGGGGGCCTGGCAGGATGGTTCAGTGGTCTAAAGCGCCTGCTTAGGAAAGCTTAGGCAGCTGCAGGGACCACGGTTCGATCCCTAGCACCACATGCTGCACCAGCCCTGCCCTCAGGGCAGGCAGAGCCGGCCATAAAAATAAATAAACAAACGAAAGTTCTGAAACAAGAAAAAAAAATAAAATAAAAATAAAAAATTCTTAAAAAAAAATAGGAAGAGATACTTAGATATTTAACTTTCTCATTTTACAGTTACTTTGTTACTGAAGAAAAATTAGAAACAGATGAAAACTCTGGTAAAGGGCCAAGCAAGCTGGGTAAGTAGTGATTCTTAGATATAACTGTATTCTTTGGTCCTCTTTTTTTTTTTTTTTTTTTTTTTTTTTTTTTTTTTTTTTTTTTTTTTTTTTTTTTTTTTTTTTTTTTTTTTTTTTTTTTTTTTTTTTTTTTTTTTTTTTTTGTGGGACTGGGGTTCAAACGCACAACCTTGCACTTGCCCAGCAGGCACTTGTACTATGGAGCTATCTCCCCAGCCCCTCTCCAGCTTTGTTTAAGGCCCACAATTCCATAAAGATTTCATTTTTTGAATCCAGTGACTTCCATTTTTTTGAATGATACAGTCTCCTATGCAGTTTAGACTCATAGTGGTCCTTCTGTCTCAGCTTCCCAAGTGCAGGGATTACAAGTGTGTGCCACCAAGAACTATTTGGATTCATGGCCCTTTTCACTGTCACATATACAATGGGAAAGTAGAGCTGGGAGACAGCTCAGTGGTGTAAGCACCTGCCTTGCAGGTGCAAGCAAGGTCCCGAGTTTAATCCCCAGTACCACATGCTATGCCAGCTGCTAAAAGTGGGTGTGGTAGGATACACCTGTAATTCCAGCCCTGGGGAGGCTGAGTCAGGAGGATCACTAGGAGTCCGAGCTTTGTACTAAGACTTTGTTCCAAATAAATAAATAAATAAAAATAAACTGCTTTAAAAAACAGATCCATTTAATTTTTTGGGGGGACTGGGAATTGAACTCATGACCTGATGCTTTCCAGGCAGTCGCTATACTGCTGAGCTAAAATCCCCAGCCTCCTAACTTTTTTTCACCTAAATTCTGTAATTGTGCACTTAAAAGACGGTTCTCTGTCTTTAGATGAAGAAGATTTGTGTTTATTGCTAACAAAAGAGAACAGCCGCAACAGCAGCTTTGAGCTGATTGGCTCCACAATTCCATCCTATCAGCCTTGCAACAGACAAACAGGCCGGGTGACCAGTGTTTTCCCCACAGTACGAGGATTCAGATCTCCTTCTCCTGGGCTGTTTCGAGCCAGTTTGGTCAGCTCAGCTTCTAAGGTAAGGCGGTAATAGTTTTCTGATCTCCTCCTGTCTTTGCTTCCCACATTACTAAATAAAGTATGTCCCAGCCAACCAACTCCCACCACCTTGGTACTGAGCTTACATGTGTTCTGCTTTTAAAATCCACCTGCTGAGCCAGTTGTGGTGTACACCTGTAATCCCAGGCTGAGGCAGGGGGATTGTAGCAACTTTTAAGGGCAGCTTGCATTCCAAAGCAAGGCCCGTGCTCAATAAAACATAAGAGAAAAATCTATCCACTTTGTGTATTAAAAGCAGTCTTTACCTTACATTCTTTTTTGGAGATATTTTTCTGTAAGCTTCTCTTAGCTGTGCATTATACTCAACTGTAATTCTGTGAGTAGATAAAATACTGCAGATAGCAACTTCTGTTGTTGTCCTGACACAATGAATTTGTAAAATGTTTTGTTATTGTTTGTTTTTGTTTTGGTGCCAGAGTTCAGGGAAACTGTCTGAGCCTTCACTTCCTATAGAGGATTCCCAGGATCTGTATAACACCTCCCCAGAACCTAAGACACTTTTCCTAGGAGCAGGAGATGACTTCCAGTTCTGCTTAGAAGATGACACTCAAAGCCAACTGTTGGATGCAGATGGGTAGGTAGTTTTGTGTTTCTGTGGGTGGGATGGTGCTGGGTACTGCTTAATTTTGTTTAAAAATAAAGTGAGCTTCTGTCATTCCATCTGTGCTTTCTCTTCTTCTGAGAAAGAGAAGGTGTATAGACCATTATTAGTATTATGTGAGTTTGAATAAAGTCTCTCCAGAAAATCAAATGTAAATATCTCTTGCTTTCTGCCATTTTCATCTTTTGGGCTCTTATTTGTAATATGTAGATCTTGTAAGGTCATAAAATTTCCTTAGGGTTTCTACTCTGCTAGGATTGCTGGGTAGGATTGAACATTTATAGGCCAGTGGCACGTGATAGTACATAATACACATTTCAACTGCAGTATCCTCTGAAACCAAAAATTATCTTTCACACTTTGCCTTTGTTAATTTTTTATTTATATATTAGGTATAAGGTCTCACTATGCACCTCGGACTCATAGTAATCCTCCTGTCTCAGCCTCCCTGGTGCTGGGATTACAGGCATGCACCACCACGCACAGTTTGAATATCAGGCACAGTGTGCCTAGGGACAGGGACAGCACAGTATGTGGTACCAGGGATCAAACCCAGGTCCCTGTGCTTGCCAGGTAGGTACTTACACCACCAAGCTATCTCCCCAGCCCCTACACTTTACTATTGAATGGCATTTTCTTCTTTTCTTTTTTTTTTTGAGGGAATGCTTTTTGAGACAGGGTCTCACCCAGGCCGGTCTTGAACTTGCAGTGATCCTCCTGCCCCAGCCCCCAAGTGCCAAGTAACATTTTATTCTTTATAGAACTTATCCAGCTCTTTTTAGATTAGTAGGAAGCTGAAGTTTAAATTTTAGTTTTCTGGTTTTCTGATTTAGCTTCTAATGTCAGCATTAGACGTGAACTCTGTTTTTCATTCACTATTTTACATTTTTTTCCCACACATTCCTTACACTGGTCATTGTGCTTCCAGGTTCTTAAATGTTAGAAACCACAGAAATCAGCACCAAGCTTTGAAACCTCAGCTGCCACTGGCCAGTATGGATGAGAATGCCATGGATGCCAACATGGATGAGCTGTTGGATTTGTGTACTGGAAAGTTTACATCTCAGGCTGAAAAATGTCCACCCAGAAAGAATGACAAGAAAGAAAACATGGAGGAACTTTTGAATCTTTGCTCAGGAAAATTCCCTTCTCAGGGTAAGTGTCCTTGTCCAGAATTCCCTTTACCTTCAGATAGAAACAGGAATGTGATGCAGTCTTCCACTTTGTTTTGTTTTGTTCCTTTTTGTGGTACTGGGGATTAAAGCCTTGGCACTAATCTACATCCTTATTTTTTTTTTAAGTTTTGAGACAGGATCTTGCTAAGATTCTGAGTTGCCCAGGCTTGGTTCTAATTTGTAAGCCTCTTGCTTCACCCTCTTGCAGTGACACCACCCTGCCCAGTTCAAGAATTGACTGCATAACTCCTAACACTTAAAGTTGTTCTTTTTTTAGAGCTATACTCTCTTAGAATGGTGGTGTCAGTGTAGGACTGCTTTAGCTTTGGGCATGTGGTATGTCATTTATAATTAATCTATATATAAAGGTTACAGCTGTGTCTAGTACATAGTAAATTTCCTATAAATGCTAATTTATTTTTCTACCTGTGCCCCTCCCCCTAAACACACAAACAGTACCTGCTACAAAGTAAGCTCTGTGAGAGTTGGGGTCTTTATTTTGTTTACTTTGTCTCCCTGATGATGAGCAATAGTAACCCTGGATAAAGATTTGTTAAATGAATGGGTGGTGCAGCTTTTGGCAGGTTTACCTTAGAATTAGTGGACTGGCTTGTCTCTGGATGCC
This sequence comes from Myocastor coypus, assembly GCA_004027025.1. Taxonomy (NCBI): domain Eukaryota; kingdom Metazoa; phylum Chordata; class Mammalia; order Rodentia; family Myocastoridae; genus Myocastor; species Myocastor coypus. The sequence continues at coordinate 19,826 of PVJA010028000.1, forward strand.
TGGGAAGAGGGGATAAAGTTATCATTCCTTGGTGACATGTCTTTTACTTGTAGATGCTTCCCCTCTATCTCCCTTGGAGTTGAGCAAAGAGGAGAAGGAGAACAGCACAGGTGACCCAATGGAAGAAGCTCTTACTCTTTGCTCAGGCTCTTTCCCGACAGACAGGTGAATCTCATATTGGTAGCAACTTGAGAAGACCGGGTTCTCTGACAAAAATCTTAGGACAGTGGTTCTCAAACTGTGGGTCTCAACCCTGGCGGGGGTGGAACAACCAAAACACAGGGGTCGCCTAAAGCCATTCCAAATCATCCTGTGAGGCAGCTCAGGGTGGGCCTGAGGGCCTATACTTTTTTTTTTGCAGGCTGGGGATTGAACTCAGGTCCTTTTGCTTGCCAGGCAGGCGCTTATGCTGTTGAGCCATTTCCCCAGCCCCTAGCCATTCCAAATCATAACTGTAGCAAAATTACAGTTTTGAAGTAGCCACCAAAGTTATTTTTTGGTTTGGGGTCACCGCAACATGAGGAACTGTATTGCGGGGCCACGGCATTAGAAAGGTTGAGAACCACTGTTCTAGGATCAAAACGAAGGAAAGCATCCTAGGATTAGCTTTCCTAGTTTAGTAATAACATCATCTTACAGGTTTAGCATCTGTCAGAGAGCTGAAAAGTGGGCTTAAATCTCATATTTGGATAGTAATGAAATTATAACACTTTGAAGAATAAGGTAATATAACAAGCATTGTTGAATTCCTATTACTTTGTTTAATGTAATTTTGTATAGTTTCTAATTTTTTGCCAGTTTATATTCTTTAAAAAATTAAAAAATATGATTAGAAAAATTATTATGTCTTCATCTTATGCTATAAATTACTACGAGGACAATAATATTAATATGCATTGTATCAGTTATTGGGAATGTACTACTAATGTGTTTTGAAACTGTTGCATTGTTCTTATTAAAAATAATTTAAGGCCTGGCAGGA
>PVJA010028001.1:0-28073 GCA_004027025.1 Myocastor coypus
TTGTAGCCCAGGCTGGTCTCGAACTCGCACCGATCCTCCTGGCTCAGCCTCCCGAGTGCTGGGATTACAGGCGTGTGCCACCACGCCCGGCTCCACCTCCCTATTGATGTTGCATAGAAAAAAGAAAGAAAGAAAGAGAAAAAAAAAAGGAAAGAATATACTTCTCTTTGGACTAAGAGGAAGCAGATACATATATAGTCACAGGTTTTGCAATTGCAGTGTGCCACCAGTGAAGCTTGTGACGTTGGAGGCTATTGAATCTAAGCCTCCTAAAGCTCATCTCACCAATCTAGCTCTGCGTTCCATGCATTGTAATTAAGGATTTTTTTTTTTCTTGCTGGGTGGTCAAGGGCAAGTCGAAGCAAGACCTGTATAACTAATAGGAGGGTTGGTTTCTGTTGTTGCAGTGAAGTACAATGAGACAAGTGCTTAAAGCTGCACATGCTGGAGTTGAACAGCTGAGTCCCTCATGAGCTGTGGGACTCTAGGTGAGTCACTTACACACCCTAATTACCTTTAGCTCCAAAATGTGGTCAGTAGCAGAATCTGCCTTATAGGGTGGTGGGCAAATTCATGAAAAAGGTACAGCAAAAACGTGACACAGAGCCCAGCATAGAGCAGCTCCCTGCTGAGGCCTGCAGCAGTTGTTATCATTGTGTTGTTATCATTGTTCCCACCTCAGTGTGTCTCTGTCATGATCAGAACCAGAAACTTCTGGAAGGGCTGAGCTTCTGCAGTTCTATTCTACTGCAGCCAGAGAAAAATATGTCTATCTATCTCTTTAAAAAAATCTGCAGGCAAGGAAAACATCCACGGTAGGGAAGCTATTTAAGTGCTTTAGATTTTGTCTTCATAATAATTTATTAAAGATCTGCTGCTAAAAGTGTCTTCTTTCAAAAATAAATCAATAGTTCACACAGAGGCCAAGGCACTAGATTTCTTTCTTCTTGCTAGAAGTTACTCATGGGGGTTGGGAATCACATTTGATGTACTTGTGAAAAATCTATTCACCCTACTGTGTGCAGGGCAAACCCCAGGGAGCATAATGCATAAAATAGGACTCTGCCCTAAGGGCCTCACAGTTTACAGGCATCTCTGTGTATAATTAAAGTTAGATCCTATAAAGGTCCTTGATTTTCAGAGTTATGTAGCAAAGGTGATAGGAACATAAGATGCAGGAGTGATAGATTATGTCTAGGTGAGTCCTGGCCAAAGCTTTGCAAAGAAAGTAAATTGGGTTATCAGGCTAGCTGGATCTGTAAGACGCAGTGGGGTGTAAGAGGACACTGACTGGGAGGCAGGTCATGGGGTCTGGCTACAGATGAGGGCATGAGCGATGAGGCCGTTGGAGGGGCCTTTGATGCAACATTAGGGAATTTAGACCTGTTTCTTTTCAGGCAAGGTCAAGGTGTTTCAGGGCACACACATTGAATGCACATGCTTCAAGAAGCATCAAAGGCAGGAAGAAAATCAACAGCTATGAGCGCCCTTCATTCATATGTCAAGCAAAATTCTTTTCATTGCTGAACAGAGTGTTCCTACCTTGTTTTATTGGAATGACATTGTAGTGAAACAAGAAGTCGCAGTGTGAGTCTCTTGAACAGGAGTGTCACTTAAGTGTGAGTCTAAAGGGGAGGCCTGTGGCACCAGCCAAACTGGGCTGAGGGGGTCAGGCAGACGATGGTGATGGTAATGATTCCTGTACACATGTGTTATGGTTTATGTCTAGTTGTCCCCCCAAAGCCTCATGTAGTCATTGGGCGGGGACTTCTAGAGTTTGAGACTTGATCCTTGATCCCTGGGATTATGGGTTTTAGTACTGATGGGATTATGGGTCGAAGTACTTCTGGGATTATAGGTGTAGCCTAAGGCGAAGGCTAAGGCAGAGAGCCTGGATGTAATATAAAGAGAGGCAGAGAGACAGACTCGAGCTGTTGCTGCTGCTCTGCTGCCCTGTTTGGTTGGCTACCTCTGCCACCATTTTTTTTGCTGTTCCACCACCATGAACTGGATGCTCTCTGCCCTGCTCCACTCAGCCTTGGGCCAGCGGAATATGGACTGAAACCTCTATGAACTGTGAGCTAAATAAACCTTTCCTTCCTTCATTTTGAGTGTCGGGTATTTGTCCCAGCAAGGAGCAAAAAGTAACTAAGACAACATGGCATTAGCAGCAGACACTTTACAAATGGCCTGATGGCAGGAAAGGTTTTATCCAATCCAGAGCATCTGTGTTTGTTAACAGAAAAGAATGTAGCTATCACTGTTTTTAATAGCAAAAACCTAAATAACCCTGAGCAGGAGAATGGCTAAATATAAAGAGGGGTTTACACAAAAATACTAGATGGCAGTTTACCTTAATATTACTTCCTTCACTGCTTCCTTGAAAATGCCTGACACACACAAGTTAAGGGAGGAAAAGATTATTTTTGGATTCCGCTTTGTAAAGGTTTCAGTCCATAGTTGGCTGGCTTCAAGGCTGGGTGACATGGCAGAGGAGAAATGGTCCATGGCAGTGCAGGCAGGAAGTGGCCAGCAGGGACCTCCCTGTCTCTTTTACTTAATTCAGGCCACAAGCCCACTAACTGGTGCCCCACAGCTAAGGTGAGCCTTCCCACTACCCACACCCAGAACTATGCTAACCTCATCAGTGGACCAATCCAGTTATTACACATGCATAACCCATACTGTATACACTTGTATATACCTACAGTCCAGCCATCTTCAAAAAGCCCTACCTATGAGTGCATTAGGCTTTGGGGTGACATCATTTGCTATAAGCCATAGCACAGTTAGAACTATGTGTATTTTATGGCTAAATCTCTAAAACATAACATGCTGAAAAAGCAAGGTTACTTGCTGGATGATACCACTGCTATAACACTTAAAGGGAGACACTGTGATGAGTGACTATAATCCAAGCCCTCTGGGAAGTGGAGGCAGCAAGACCGCAAGTTCCAGCCCAGCCCGGGCAACTTAGCAATATGAGGAGATGCTGTCTAAAAATAGAAAAAGTTTTTTAAAAGACTGAACTTTAGCATGGAACTAAGAAGACCTTGGATTCAAGCCCTGCTACTACCATTAAACAAACAAACAAACAAAAAACACCAAGCAAACCAACAACAACAATACACACACACACACACACACACACACACACACACACACACGCATGATACATTAGACAGATATATGGATACATGGGAAGGTATGAAAACTGGTCAATCTCTAGGGAGAAAGAGAGAGGGGTAGGATGCAAAGTTTACACAGAGGCTCCCATTTAATCTGCAGGGCTCTCTTTGTTTTGAAAGCAAAAAGTCAAATAAACAAAGCAGAGGTAACGATTAGATAGAGGTGGCAGCAGGTTCATGGTGGCTTCTTATTCTGTCCTTCTGCATCTGAAATATTTCACAATACACTAAAATTTTCAAAGGAAGTGCTTTAATCAGGACACTGAGACCTAATAAAGTGTTGAATGGTTTTTCAAATGCCTTTTTCTTTCTGTGAAGCTTTTGGCTTCTATCTATGTGGTACATGCATACATATGTGCATGTGTGCGTGCATGTGTGTGTATGTTTACTGGGGACCTCTGCAATGAGCCCATAATATCCTGCAAGGTACTATGGTGCATGGCAAAAAAGAAAGAGCAAGGGACAAAATGGTGGTGCATCCGGGATCTGCGGCAGCTAGTTGTTAGGGGCAAATGAAAGGGCCTGAGGCTGCCAGAATGTCTGTATTTATTGTCCACATTGAGATTGAGCAAAGAGGCAGCGGGCTTTGGCCAGATGTGCTAGATAAGTGACTGGCAGGCAGGGCTTGTGAAAGAGGGAACAAGCGGGCCTTCTTGCAGAAGAAACAGAGCGGCTGGGTTCAGGTTGTAGTTAGCGAGTAGCTGGTTTTGTAGTCAGTTCCGGGAAGGAATTTTCTCTAGAGCCATACAGGCCTCAGTGGCGATGTTATTTCATATCTTACCGTTGTGGCTTGCTTCTTTGGGTTCAACTACGGCCACTGGCGAGGGGCGGCACTAGCCCCGTGGGCCATCGCTTGCTTCCTTGAAGACGTGCACACAGCCTCGGCCAGATTCACTATTCACACCCAAGAAGCCCATGTAGGCAAGTCATCTCTATACAGCTCGCGCTGCTCGGAGGTTGTCACGGTCACATTCAGGTTTGGGGGAGGACAAGGCAGTGCTCCTCCACCGATGTCTGGAGATTTACCTGAGGAAAGAGAGAGCACATTTATTAGAATGGAGTGTTTTGTTTGTAGCAGAACCTAAGAACAATATTATCTTTAAGGGACATTTAAAATATATTACCTTCATGAGTTGAATGGCTTCTGCTATGGATAGCACCTCCCGGGCCACAAAAGATGAAGCCTGCTCAGGCTTGGTGGGTGAGGGTGAAGAGCTGCACTAGAATTTGCAGATCTCCCTGGCCCACGCAGGGCAGCTCCGGGCTAGTGCTTCTCTGCTCACAGCCAGACCTGCTGGGTGGTGTCTCCACCCGTCATGGTGACACTGAGGTATGCAGAGATGGCGAGGTGCGTGGGAACTGGCAGAACCTCTTGTGGTTTTAATATTTAAAGTTGGAAGCAGCATATTCATGAATACAAGATGTATTTCTTGCTTTGAATATAAGACATTAAAAAAAAACAAAACAAAACATGTGAACTACCTAGAGTTACCCTCAACAAATCTTAGGGAATGAATTTTTGGAACTAATGTGACTCTTTAGTATGCTCATCTCTCCCTGGGGCAAAAATGAAAATGACAAAGAGAGCAAGTGGAAATGACCTTTGTTAAATAAATAGGGCAGGTAAAAAGATCCAGGGAAACCCCTGTTTTTAAAAGTAGGACTAGAGATTGAGCCCAGGGCCTTAACACTAAGATACACTCCTACCCTTGTTATTTTTATTTGGCTGAGTTCCAAAGGCTGGATTCGAACTTGCAATCCTCCTGGCTCAGCCTCCTGAGTGGTTGGGATTATGGGGTGTGGACCACCGTGCCTGGCACCAGTCTTGGCGGCAGTGAGTTCGACAGAGGACACGTGTGGTCTTTTCCTTCCTGAAGCTGCTTCCTTCTGGGAGAGAGGAGAGCAGTTCTTGGCTTTTGATTGCTAAATGTTTCTGTGTAAGCCACAGGTCCCTCCCAGTTGTTGAGCTCTCCAGTGACTTGGGCAGGACAAACACTTTGAGAACCCCTATTGTGGATAGGGTTGTTCCTGGGATGTGTTTCTACTATTGTCACCACTAAAGCAGATCTATGGGTAGCAGGAGCTGGGAGGAAGCACCAAGGAAGAGGCACTGCTCAGATCCGAGGGTGTGACAGCTTCCCCAGCTACTCTGGCCCAAAGGCTCTTTATTTCCAGCCCGCCTAATGGTTGAACACAATGCTGTTGGGGTGGTTGGCACCTTGGTGGTTAAGGTCATTTTTGCTGATGGGAGCGCTGGGCCTGTACTGGGCTGAAGGTTGTTATTTATTTTTAAAATTTTGAAATTTTATTTGTGCATGTTGATTTTTATTTTATTTTTTCTTGTTTCAGAAATTTTGTTTATTTTTGTGGCTGGCTCAGCCTGCCTTGCGGGCAGGGCTGGCACAGTATGTGGTGCTGCGGATCGAACCTCGGTCCCTGCAGCTGCCCAAGCTTTTTCTAAGCACCTAACGCACCGGTGCTTTAGACCACTGAGCCATCCTGCCGGGCCCTTATTTGTACATGTTTTGCCATTCATGTAGGTTACAATCGTCTGAGGGAACCCCCTTCCCCCCCATTCCTCCTCCAGTGCCCCATCCCATTTTTTTTTTCCTTGTCAGTACTAATCGTCTTCCTGATGTTAGGGCCTGGACTGTTTACATTCATTGGGGCTATTAGGTTCCTGGGCACCATGCATCTTCATTCCTCCTATTTCTCCTTCCCCTCCTTCTCACTCCTCTTCTTTTTTCCCTCTCAGGCCACTACCCTGTTGTTAGAGAGCCTTTCCCTTGTCTTTATCTATCCATTTCTTGTCATTTTCTCTTTGTCCTTTGCCTCACTGAAACGAGAGACACCATCTGGTACCCAAGCGTGTGGATCTCGCTTATTTCACTTAACATTATACTTGCCAGTTACATCCGTTTTCCTGCAGATGTCTCAAATTTGTCATTCTTTACAGCTGAGTAGTATTCCATTATGTGTGAACACCACACTTGCTTTACCCAGCCATCTGTTGATGGGTGTGCTGGCTGCTTGTAGGATTTTGCTGTTATAAACTGTTTCTATGAGCTTTGGTATGCGTGTATTTTTTTTTTTTTTTTTTTGTCTTTTTTTTTTTGAGACAGGGTCTCACTATGCAGCTCAGGCTGTCCTTGAGCTCAGTTTTGTAGCCCAGGCTGGTCTCGAACTCACACCGATCCTCCTGCCTCAGCCTCCCGAGTGCTGGGATTACAGGCGTGAGCCACCACGTCCGGCTTTGGTATGCGTGTATTGCTGCGGTATAATGTCATAAACTTTTTTGGAAAATACCTAGCAGAGCTTTACCTAGCTGGGTCCTACGGAATGTCTCATTTCAGTTCTCTGAGAAACCTCCGTATTGATTTCCCTAATAGTTGTACTAGTTGCATTCCCACCAACTCTTAAGGGGCCTCCTTGTCAACCACATCCTCAGCACCATTTGCTGTTGTTGGATTTCTCCGTGATTGCTGTTCTTCTGAAGCAAGATGAAATCTTAGTGGTGTTTTAATTTACATTTCTCTAATGGCCAGAGATGTTGAAGATTGCTTCATATATTTGTTGACCATTTATAGTTCTTCTGTGAAGTGTCTTTCATTTCTGGTTCCTGTTTCTTGCCTGAGGCTTTAATTTTAGATGGTTTAATTATATATATATATATATATAATATATATTATATAATATATGTAATATATATATATTATGTATATATACATATTCTGGATATTAGTCTTCTGCCTGAGGAGTAACAGGCAAATATTTTTCTCCATTCTGTAGGCTGTTTCTTCACTTTACTGATTAATTCCTTTGCTATAAGAAGCTTTTTAGCATTTTTTTTTTTTTTTTTTTTTTTTTTTTTTTTTTTTTTTTTTTTTTTTTTTTTTTTTTTTTTTTTTTTTTTTTTTTTTTTTTTTTTTTTTTTTTGGTTTGGTACAGGGTCTCACTATGCAGCTTGGACTCATAGTGATCCTCCTGTTTCCTGCCTCCCAAGTACTAGGATTACAGATGTGCACTGCCACACCTGAGCTCCATGGCTGGCTCAGTATGCTCGAGAGGAGGGCTGGCACGGCAGGCAGGGCCAGGAACTGAACCTTGGCCCCTGCGCTTCCCTAAGCTTAGTCTGCTGAGCTATACCATGGGCCCTGCTTTTTAGTCTTATATAATCAAATTTACTGATTTTTGCTATTTCTTCTGCAATTGAGGTTTTGTTTAGAAAATCCTGCCCAACACCTATGTCTTTAGGGTTCAGATATTCAACCCCATTTTTGTTTGAACTTAGCAGCTTTAGTCTTCAGCCAACAGATAGCTGGCTTTTTCAGCACCACTTGTTGAATAGGCTGTCTTTCCTCCAACATATGCTTTGGCTCCTTTATCAAAGATCAAATAGTCTAGTACAACTGGGGAGGCTTCTGGGTCCTCGGTTCTGTTCCATTGATCCATGTATCCATTTTTGTTCCAGTACTATGCCTTTTTTTTAAAATCATGATTGCTTTGTATGGGGGCCGGTGGGATGACTCAGTGGTCTAGAGCACCTGCTTGGGAAAGTTTGGGCGGCTTCAGGGACCGCGGTTCGATCTCCGGCACCACATGCTGCGCCAGCCCTGCCCTCGGGGCGGGCTGAGCTGGCCATAAAAATGAGTGAATAAACAAACAAAGGCTCTGAAACAAGAAAAAAAAAAATCATGATTGCTTTGTAGTACAGCTTGAAGTCAGGCATTTCTGTGCCTTCCAATTCATTTTTGTTGCCCCAAATTACTTTTGCTATTCTGGGTCTCCTTCAGTTCCATATGAATTTTAGGGTTGTTGGTTTTTTCTAGATCTGTAAAATATGCGGTTGGTATTTTGATTGGGACTGCACTGAATTTTATAACAGTTTTTGAAGTAGCTGAAGGCTTCTGGGTGGGCAGCCTGAGGCCTTTGCACCAGTATCTTGGTATCTGCATTTCTGCTGAACCATCTGTCACTACTGATGACACCTTTCCATATATCCAAGGTGCACTAACAAAACCCAGGAAATCCTTTGATCCTACACAGGCTCCTGCCTCTCCGATTACTGATGTTCGGATATTTGATCATTTACCAGGGGATAAAATTTCTATGGAGAGAAGCTGGTGCTTTACCTTGGACTCTAGCCTTTGTGCATGGTTTCACCGAGGTCCAGGCAGAATTGCTGTGCTGGAAGCAAGCTTTTGACCTTTGAAATGTTATTTCTTCAGCAAAGCCGTTAGGAATGGCAAGGCACAGGGAGTTTAGGGATATTTATTGGGCCATATGGCCTTGAATTATGTTCAAATGTAATCAGAGGAAAATGCCAGGCTCCTGGTGATGACTTTTGAACACATTTACCTGAGGGATGAGAAGCCAAGACTCAGAGTTTCAGCTGGGGCCACGGAGTGGCAGCTGCAGAAAGCCCCAGTGGGTCACTGTGGGTTTTCTCATGGTCACAGTTAGCGGTGGCAGCTATGGTCCAGTTTAGTGAAGGCAGGTGTGTGCAAAGGACAAACAGAGTGTATGAGAATTATGCAGCTTTAGTTCTTTTTTTTTTTTTTTTGGCTGGTTCAGACCATCCCAAGGGTGGGGCTGGCATAGCATGTGGTACCAAGGATCAAACTAAAGTCCCTTGCACCTGCCTAAGCTTGCCTAAGCAGGTACTTTAGACTGCTGAGCTAGACAGCTAATACATTTTGAATAAACTGAAAACCATTCTCCACGTCTTTGGACTCCAAGTGGATTTCATAACATCAGGGAGGATTAATACAAGTGTTTGGAGATAACCATTTTATGTTTGGTTTTTGCTCCATTTTGGCTATACTGTATCATCAGGAAAAAAGACACACTGTTCCCTCTGTCTTGGATATCTTCCCAGCCCTTCTGCTTCCTCATCCATCTGGCTGCCTCCTACCCATCTTTAAAACCCAAGCTTAGCTTTCGATTCTTCTGGAAAGCAAGTCTTTAGAGAGAGTGATTCATCTTTCCTGGGTGTCTCTGGTACCATGTACACATTCTCAAGTTTCACATTTCTTGACAGCCTTGTTTTAATTTTTAAATGGGACTCTAAGCTCAAATTCCCCCTTCCATCCCATCTTGCTGCTTTTCCTGCAGGTCTTTTCATGTTAGTCCATAAGAGCCACTGTTCTAAGTGTGCATGCACACACACACACACACACACACACACACACACACACACACACTTAAGACCCATAGCAAGCCTATGAGGTTAGTACAAATGTCCTTCCTGTTTTGTAGAAGAGAATAATGAAGCTCAGTGGGGTGTAGACTCTTGCCTGAGGTTGCCTGGCTCAGAGTAGTAGAGCTGAAACTCCCCAATGGGACACTGGCTATGGGACCTGTGTTCACACAGCGTGCTCTATCAATCCTCTCTAAGACCTAAAGGCCAGTGGCAGCTGAGCTGCACGTCTTCGTGTTCCCCGTTCTGTCCCATCTGGCTGCTCCTCCCGCAGGTCTCCGCATGCCAGCCCATGATTTTTCTCCTGTTGCTGCACCCTATGTTGGATGTGCCTGCAGATCGGGACAGTTCTGCCTCAGCAGAGGTAGCAGTTCTCACTGCTTCCTTGCAAACATGTTGGTTTAAACCACTGCAGTTATTGGCCTGGATTATGGGGAAAGGCTTCTACTTGACTTCCTGCTTCCCTCCTTGTTTCTCCGTGCTTCTTTCTCAGGCCACCCTTGATGCAATCTGAAGAATGGCCCTGTTAAAATACGCAGAATTGTGTGATACTTCTGCCCAATGTCTTTCCTTGTTGATGTCCTTTTGTCAAACATCTCCATCCCTCAGTCCCTAGCTTCCTTTCATTCTTTACCCAAATGCTGCCTTGTCATTGAGGTCCTTCTGTGCTTGTCTCCATGCAACCCCTCCCAGTTGTTCCTGTCACCCTTAACTTACTTTATGTTCTTGCACAGGGTTCATGTGACATCTGCATTTGCTGGTTTATTTGTGCATTTTTTTGCTCTTACCCTAATGTTAGCCTTTGAGAGCAGGGGCTGTGATTGCTGCTTTTTGTTTTATCTGATGCTACAGTTGGTGCTTAGTGTGTACTGGGTGCTCAGTAAATATTTGTAGAATGAAAGACGTGTTGAAGTTTTACTCCGTGTCAGGTGCGGCTTTGTTTTATCTTCGCAAAATCTTAGGTCACACGGATGTCTTTGGAAAAATTATTCATATCTATTTAACTTCAGTTTCTTTTTTTCCCAAATGAAGATAGCTGTGATCCTTCTAAGAGCAGGCACACGTGGAAAGCTTGGAACACTCCCTGCCATATCCTGCCTGCCACAGGAAGGTGCTTGGGGAAGCAGAGGGAGATTAGCGTGCAGGATTAGTGCCTTGGGGATCAGCTCCATCGTGTGTGTGGGTGCAGCAGGACTGTCCAGAGGGAGAGGTGGGTGCACACATTGCTCCAGGGAGCCTGGAGATGGAAAAGCCTGAGATGGGGCAAGGAGGCCTGGCCTCGCCAGCCCCGCAGTGGCCAGGGCTGCTCAGCTGCTCTGAGAGCGCAGGAGCTTAGAGGGCACACTTGCTTCAAACCCAGGCAGCAGCTCCGGGAAAGCAGTCACAGTCACCCTCACTTCAGGCAACTGGGAAGTGACCTTGAGTCCTGGGAGTACATGTGTGCGCATGCGTGGCTGTGGTGGTGAACCACTGTAGTGTTTGTATCAGAGTAAGTGCTCAGGAAATGGGACAAGATTGCGCTTCGCAGATTGTCTAAGCCCAGCAGGTACCTCTCTCCCCAAGTGCCTCTCAAAATTCCAGTGGCCACTGGTATATACATCCTTTGAGAATCTTGGCTTCTGATAAAGGTTTTAGATTGGATTTGATCTACAAGACTTTATCCCTGTGGACTTTCACAGTGGGGAGGCTTTCTGCATGCCCAGTGGCTTAGCTCAGAGCTCAGCATATTCTGTGTCATCTTCTGTGGCCAAGGTGATTCAGAGTAAACTGGCAGAAGCCCCTGGAGTGGTCTCCTTGGTGGTGAGTCTGTACCTGTAGGGATTTCACCTACCACGTGGAGCCCTACCCTGAGAGTGCCACTGTGCTCTGCATTGAAGCATTTACAAAAGCATCAGGAGTGTTCTATTTACATGCTAATAACTGTAGCCACTACAGCTTAAGCCTTTCTGATGCAATGTCTTTATATCTCCACTCAAAAACACTAGTAAGTTTTCTATTTTAAAATATTCTAAATGCAGCAGTCTTTGTTATGGCTTAGCTTGAGTTTCATAGCCTTTTAATGAAACTAATCCATCTGGATTCCTTTACTTGGCCATTTTCTTTCTAAAGGTTGGAGTGTCATGAGGAGACAGAGTCTAGTATGTAAGCTATCCTGACAAACAGGGACTTCTGGTAAAGACCTGGTGCTCCTTACTCTCTCAGTAGAAAGGGGGATAGATCTAGATCAACACCAGCCCTCTGTGACTATTTGCTTTTTAAAATATTTTTATTTATTTTTATTAATAGTAATGAGAAAGAAATAGCAATGAGACAGTTTCACAACAGGTTAGTAGGACAGATACAACAATTAATATAGTGCATATTATTGTCTTTGTAGTAGTTGCTTAGAGTACAAATGCAGACATGATATCTTGTCTAAACATTATTTGCACAAATATTTCTTCTCATTGAACTAAGAGAAAGTAGCAGTATGTATAGTCCAATAGTCCATAAGAGTCATGGGTTATCAGCAGAACTGGCAAAGTTGGAGGCTGTGGCCCATTTATTTATTTATTTTTAAACATTTATTTTTTTACTTTTAAATTTTATTTATTTATTTATTTTTCTTGTTTCAGAACCTTTGTTTGTTTATTCACTCATTTTTATAGCCGGCTCAGCCCGCCCCGAGGGCAGGGCTGGCACAGCATGTGGTGCCGGGGATCGAACCACGGTTCTTGAAGCCGCCCAAGCTTTCCCAAGCAGGCGCTTTAGACCACTGAACCATCCCTCCAGGCCCTGTGGGCCTTTTACACCTCAGCATATTAATACGGCTTTTCTTTTTATATTTCATGGTTAGACTTTTCTGTTGGATGGTTAAGACCAAGATAAAGCAAGACCTATATAACAAAAAATGTAACTTTTGTATCTGATAAGATCAATCAAATCCCCTCAGATTTACTTGAAACCATGTACAGCAGTTTGTAGAACTTTTGTAGTGTCAGCCATCTTGATGAGTCATGATAATTGCTTCACCAATTTGCTCTCTGTGAAAGCCTGAGAGAATGTTTTCTCTCGAGGTGACTCTCCTTGGACACACTATACATCATTGAACCTTTTCCTCTGTGTCCCCACGATCTCCTTGAACAGAAAATTTGGGGCACCACTCAGTTACATGCTGTGACAGCACAGGTTCTCTTATGTTCTTAGTCCTCACCTTGAAGGGCTAGAGCCAAAATATTCGTGATCCTTGTAGACCTTCTTTTTCTCTAATATTTTGGTCTACAAACTTAAGTTGTTAACCCTCCAGAAGAGAAGCTTAATGATATATAGCATAGGTGCTTGAGCTTAACATTACTATCTTTCTGAAAATCAAATGCTTTAAACATAACATGGAACTGGTATTTTCCATCAATTGTTGATATTCTAAACTTTAAATCCCTATAGAATGTAAAAAAATACATTTTTATACAGAAATTAAGGAATTTAACCATTTACAAAATTATAGCAGTACACTCCTATGACTTTTTTTTTCTTGCCTCATTTGTTTTTATCACCTTTTATTATTTGCTTTTAAAGCCAAATTATTTAACTATTGCTGTTATTATTATTATTATTATTTCATTTTGTCTTTTGTGAGACAGGGTCTTACTATGCAGTTTAGGCCCAGCTTGGTCTCGAACTCACAGTAATCCTCTTTCCCAGCCTCTGAGTGCTGGGAATACAGGTGCATGCTACCCTGCCTGGTGATGCCAAATTATTTAAAATTCAGTTCAATTCCTCTGTTGCTTTAGTCCCATTTTAAATTTTCAGTAACTGTGGGGTTTAGTCTGCTGAGATAAGTCCCATAGAAAGTTCTACTGGGTAATACCTGAAATGATATCATTTCTTGGTTTCTAACATTTTAGTTTTTAACATTTTAAAATTTCATTTTGTTTGGGGTGGGTTTTGCTGTATTGCCCGGGATGATCTCAAACTCTTGAATTTAAACGATCTTCCTGCCTAAGTTTCTTGATTACCTGTGACTACAGTTGCTCACCAGTATACCAGGGAGTACTGTCTCTGTCTGTCTGTCTGTCTGTCTGTCTGTCTGTCTGTCTGTCTGTGTCTCTTTCTGTATCTCTATCTCTGTCTATCTCTTTCTCTGTCTCTCTGTTTTTTCTCTGTCTGTTTCTGTCTCTCTCTTTCCCTGTCTCTGTCTGTCTGTCTGTCTCAGGGTCTCACTAAGTGACCTAGGCTAGGCTCAATTATGTGAACCTCTTGGCTAGGCCTTCCAGAGTGCTAAGATTATAGGCACCATCACACTGGCTGATTTCTAATATTTTAAGTTTTGGGTGGGGATGTTTAGAAGGCAAGTTAGCCCACATTTGTGATTGTTAAAAGTTGAGGTTAAGTACTATCTATTGCAAATTACAGATATCCACCTATGCTTATTTACCTACCTACTTCCTTTCTTTTATTTCTCATCACTGCTCTGTGACCTGAATTTTACAGATAGCAAAACTGAAGCTAAGACTAGTTAGCTAAGTAATATGCATGAGATCTACCCTTGGACATAAACCCAAGTGGGTCTGATGTGGAAGGCTTTGTTTTCTTAAAATAAACTCATGGTAAAGATTAATGACTCACCAGCACTAGGGAAGCTGAGGCAGGAGGACTGGTGCAAGTTTGAGACCAGCCTGGGCTACAAAAGTGAGCTCAAGGCCAGCCTGAACTGCACAGTGAGACCCTGTCTCAAAAAGACAAAAAAAAAAAAAAAAAAAAAAAAGAAAAAAAAGATTAATGACTCACTTTTCTTTAGAGAGGACTTCATGGTTCCCTTGTGGCCAGTCCTGCTTCTCCTCTGCTTCCTTCTGTAGAATGTATTATCAATCTGCCATAGTACACAAAATTCCTCTCTCCCAAAGATCATTTTTAACATGTTGTTCAGCATCTCTCCTGAAAAGTTCTCTCTATATACACAGCATGTGTGTGACATTTTCACACATGGACTGGTACAGATGGGGCTGCAACATATGCAACATATGGGGGAGGGTAGACAGGCAAAGACCACCAGATTCGTGTAAAGGCTATACCATGGAATGGAATTTATGGTGTTTGAGTGCGGGCAGGCAGAGTGTGTGATAAGACTGCCTCTGAATAAAGAGAAGTGTGTCTCTCATAGGGATGGAGAAAAGAAGATGGGGGATATTAGGCTGGAAGACCCCAATAAACATCTGTGGTCAAAGTTCTTGTAGTCTTGCACCTCAATGGGCAGAGTCCTTGAAGAGCGCAGTGTAAATTCTTGGTGTCTCCAGATGTCTAGGAATCTGCAAATTCCCTGTCCTCTCTCCTTTTCTGTGCTTGCTGATGACAGCCTTGGGTGTTGAGCTGAGTTTCCTACAGTGCTTCTGCCAACAAGCAGGCTAGGGCTGAGAAAGTCAGATCTGATTTGAACCCTACTGGTTGCTCTTCAAAGGGCTGGCTAGGATTCCTGTTCATTATGTTCTTAATTTTAGTTTAAAGTCAGAACCTCCTTCCAAAATTTCTGTGGATTAGGCCCAAACTGAAAATGTGGCAGTTTCCTTGGGTCTTGTGTCACTAGAATGCACTGGGCCCATTCTCCCCAGTGCTCTATGTACCAATCCCTGAAGCCACTAATTGTGGCAAAGATGAAAGAATTTTATTCATTAGGTAAAGAGAAGACGCCTTCAGGCTCAAATCCACCTCCCCCAGGATTTGGTTAGGGTATTTACAGGAAGAATAAACAAGGTCTGGGGAAAGGTGACTGGCATCAGGTAAGGTGGCAGGATTGGTTGTCTGCCCAGGAGCAGTCAAGTTTCATGTTCTTCACAGGGCCCATGTCTTAGGAAAAGGCAGCATTGGTGAAACTTAAGGGTGGAGTTTCTGTTCTCTGACACCAAAAGGCCGTGTGCTCAGGGCCAAGTGAAGATTATGGTTGTCTTTCAGTTTGCAGTCATTAAAGGTTGCCTCCATTTTTCAGAAAACCTACTTTTTACAGTCGTTGCCATAGTGATCTCACATCAGCAGCCTTACCCATAGCAGAGCTGATGCAAGGTGTTGCTTAGCTACCTGACCTCTGAAAAAATTGGCTATAGGAACAAATATAATTGGTAAATTCAGGTTTCTCCATAGTTTCACTTGAGAAAGTCTGTCCAACTGTGGACATTGTGGGCAGTGCCTTTTTCAGAGCTAGTTGTCAAAAAATATTTTTGAGTGAGCATGCGCACCTGTGTGTATGTGTGTGTGTGTGTGTGTGTGTGTGTGTGTGTGTGCGCATGTCAGTGTGTTGTGTGTTCTTGCTACTTAAGAGGTTAGTGTGTTGTCCTCTGGTCCTCCAGCTTGTCCTCTGATATCTCTATCTACCTATTTGTCTGTCTGTCTGTCTGTCTGTCTGTCTATCTATCTGTCTATCTATCTGTATCAATGTTAGCTTCATCTTCTTGACTTCACACCATTAGTAGAAACAGAGCCCACTCAAAGTCAGTGCTATGCTGGAGACAGGAAATAGGCCTTCTGTGGAAATTGATAGGCTGGAGCTCTGAGGTCCTATTCAGACACATCCTCCCAAAGAGGAGGCAGACGGCAATCCAGCCGTACAGACCTGAATCTTCCAAGAGCACTGTGCCTGAGAGAATAGGAAGGGAATATTCTGGTCCAGATCAAGGGAAAAAATCTCTGTGTGAAATTGGATGTGAGCCATTTTCTTCTGCTGGAAATGTTAAAAGGTGACACTGAAAGAGACTTTGTGGAAGGAGTCTTGTGTCAAAGTCCCAGAATTGGTTCCTGAAAGAACTTGCTAGTCACTGTCCCTGGACACAGCCCTGTGGTCAGTGTGTATCCACTGAGGAAAGAACCCACCTATTTCATGCAACTGAAAGGGTCATATTCAAAAGGTCTCTGTGACTCATTTGATAGTAGGGGAGAAAAAGTGATTTCTTTATCACATGCCTTGCAAGATTTGTAGTGAGGTCTACAACAAAAGATGGGTTAACAAAAGAAAAACATACACATTTATTTTATGTAAATTTCATGTGACACAAGAGTCTTCAGAAATCAAGGCCCAAAGACCTGGGGAGATCTGTATATTTTTATACACAGTTGTGTTCAAATATGATTGATTAGAAGACAAAAGAGTATAATCTCATAGTAATAAATTTGAGTTGGGGAGGGATTAGCAAGACTTGTTTTCTCAGTTTCTTTTTTTAAAAATGTATTTAGTGCAGGGTCTAAAGGATTTTGCTACACAGATCAGATTCTAGTGATCTTCCTGTTTTCAGTCTCCCAAGTGCTTGGATTACAGGTACATGCCATCACGCCCAGTTTCAGTCACAACCCTGGTCCCTGCATCTGCCTAAACAGCCACTTTAACCCACTGAGCTATCTGGCCAGTCCTTTATTGTCTCAGTTTCTTTTGGCATCCTTGTGAGGTGTTCATTCCTGCCAAGGATAGGCAGGACACTGTCATGTGAGAGGTGCCAACAAGAAAGGGAAGAAAAGGTCTTAGGTTTTTATGGCTGGCTTCAGACAAGAAGGAAGAAGGTTTTTTTTTTCCTCTATGGCTTCAGGGGAGAATAAGGCAGGAGCAGGTCACAGAAACATTCTTGCTTCTGATAGTCCCTTAGTTTTCCAGGTGGCATATTTTGGGGTGGAGTTTTGTGTACCGCACCAATGTCCACAGTCTACCCATCGTTTCTGGCCTGGTAGAAGCAGCTGCAACTGGTCTGATGTCATAGTAGAGAACTGCTGATATCTAAACAGCTGGTTTCAAATTCCCCAGCAGAGACTACCAAGTCTTCCTCTTTTGCAAAGCTCCACATGCCTGTACTTCTATTTATATCAACAACAGCTTGCAAATCACCTTTTTGCCCCTTATATTTCTAAGAGGTGCCAAGACTGTGCTTATGAAGAACAAAGTATTTTTTTCCCCTTTGAAAAGATAGCACCATGGTGTTAGTTGATTTCAGAAGTGAAAGTTACTAGAGATTATTTTACAAATGCCAGTGAAATATCTGTGGATCACTGAAAGGCCCTTTGTATTTGGTTTCTAGCCTCGCAGTGACAGCAGCAGACAGTCCTGTGGGTGGACCCTGATGATGTCTGAGGCAGGAATTTTCCTTCATGAGCTTGTTGCTGAGATGAGCCATCTGCTTCCAGAATGATTCTGGTACCTGCAGAAGAATCTACAAAAAATATTCCTGATCAAAATTTAACCCTCTAGACCCTAAGACAATTTAGCAATAGAGACACGATGAAGATGCACTTTTTTTTTTTTTTTTTTTAAGGTCTACTTCTTGTCCCACAGCTTATTGGCTCTCTCAGGTTCCGTCTTCTTCTGTTGCCCCCTGAATTCCAGGACACAGCCATGGCAGTTGTCTCAATGCCCAAGGGTACACTTTGAAGGGTGCTGTGATGGGTCTTTGGGTTTCTGCTGCCATGGCCTTTGTCAGGCAGGAGTCTAATCTTCTCTTTTGTAATAATCTATTTGTTACTTGCCTGCCATTGCTAACTATGCCCTGCTACCTGCTGTGTGGGAGACACAGATGGACTTGCCCCTGAGAGGCTTCCCATGTAGCAGTCATGGCAAGCTGTGTGGCTGGCACGACTGCGCTGGGTGGCTTTCAGAGTTTCGTTGAAAACGTTGACATCACCCGAGACTTTTCCTTGCCAAATATGTAGGAGTCATTTGAACAGAAAAGTCAAACACTGGAAAGAGGCATGCTGAAGCATTTCATCACCCAGCTAGCTGAGCCCGTCGTCAGGTGCCAGACTGAGATCGTGTGTGATATCGGGAGGTGATCTGAGGGAGCCCCAATCAGCACAGCTGGGGCAGCAAGGTGTGGAGCTGGGTGCAGGTTTGCTCTGCCTCTCTCCAGGTTTGCAGTCAGGGGAAATCCTCTCAGTTCTCTGATACCCACAGCACCCCTAGCTCTTTTGGGGATGATTAAAAGATCGTGAGAGAGAAAGCTCCTGACACACACTAGAAACTCACTAAAGGTGTTCTTTCTTTCCCCATCTTTCTCTGTTCCTCTAGGATTTGGACGAGAGCCCAGAATGGCAAATAATGGTAGATTCTAGCATTAATAATGCTTATATTCTTGACAACTCTGTAGTCACTTCTAATCACAAAGTTTATACATTGCTCAGGTGAGGATGGAGAGAGGGTGGGACTAATTATAGGGAAGCAGCAGACTGCTCTGGGGAAGGCAGAGGAGAGCCACAGGGCCAGTAATACTCAGAGGCTGAGTCCTTTCAGGATAACTGGGAGATCAAGTCAGGGATTGGGATACACAGAGGGGAGTTTAGAAAGTATTGTTTCAGGAAAATACATGGGACTATAAGATTGAAGATGAGGCCTTTACTAATACCCTCCTTCCTGAGAAATGTGGGGAGGATTTAGGGGTACAGTGGCTTCAGGTCAGTATGTGTCCCCCCCCCCCAACTAGGCAGAGATGTGGGATCCTACCCAGGAAGAGGCAGGAAGTCAACAAGTTCTGAATGAGGAGGTTATCAATGGGATAATCCTAGAAGATAGGACACTTCCAGGGCTGGGTGATGGCAAGGCTGTAGAAAAGGACAGGTTAGTTTCAAGACAGAAAAAGTGGCTGAAGGCTGAGAATAGAGGAACATTGAGACATAAAGGAGTGGTCTTTGGGGCCTGCCATTATGTTCAGACCTGTACTTCCAGTATCTAGGGGACTGGTCGTGCGGTCCCCTTGGTATCAACACTGATCTCCCAGGCTTCTTTCTCAATGATCCATAGATCTGTATGCACAGAGCAGAGTCTCTCAAGTCTCTTAAGGAGAGGTTCACACTCCAGCCAGTGCCCCCTAATGGAACAGTCAGTCTTTGCACCATCTCTGGCATCTTACTCGTGGGGCACGTTTCTAGTATTCTGGTGACCCACATGGGAGAGAATATCTTATATGCAAAGAGAAGATCCTTTCCTTATAGAAAGCCTGCCATTCTTTGAGGCGGTACAATTTTTATTCATTACAGTACAATGGATGTAAGAGAAGGAGCCCGTTACATTTTCTTGGGTGTCCTCAGCACTGGCATAGGACCAACATGTACCCCTCAAAGTAGGAACAGAATAGATGAATGCTTGCAATGACAGAAACCAAAGAAGGCCACCAGTCTGGAGAGGAGCTCCCAGAAAGGGAGACCATGAAGCTGACAGCTAGAGTGTGGGCTGTTCTGCCAGGATCCTTCAGGGCAAGGTTGAGAACAGAGGTTGGAAGGTCTCGAGAGGCCATTAAGCTATATAGTCAGGCCATGGGAGTGGGATGGTGGCATTGGGTAACAGGTGCATGAAAGCAGCACTCATAGGCTGGAGAAGACAGCTTGTCCCCAGACCTTACTTCTGGGGCATCACTCAGAATTTAGAAGTGGGGACAGCAGGACAATCTTCCAGCCACATGAGAAGGGGGTCATGGTGTTGAACTCTGTCCTCCTTGATCATTTCATGATGGTCATGGTGCTCTTCAAGGTCATGTTCAATTCTGCTATTGGCTCAGTTTCAACTATTTGCTCCTTAGTGTTGAGGCTGACTTCCTACCCGGAGAGTTACTTTTGAATCAACTCTATTTTGAGAAAAAAGGAGAAAAAACCCCTGTCTGGAATGCTGAGCAGTTATCATGCCTCCTCTTTGCTCAGGAGATTGAAGTCCACTAGAAACAAGACCTACTATAAACACTCTCTTAGGTGAGTCCCCTCAGGTCCAAAGAACCTGCAGGTGATTTTGTGTAGCAGCGAAGGCTTTCACTTCAGTAGCTCTTAGTTTTCTTTCCAGGGATTTTTGTTTCCTGAGAAGAACAAAAGCAGGGCTAACATCCTATTCTGCCTTCCCAAGCTTGCCCCTGTTCTCTTCTGGCTGAGCCTGTGCTGATTTGATCCTCTAGCTCTCAACTGTCAATGGGCTGGCACCTTCTGTTTCCATTAAGGCCCTTTCCAGCCACACTCTGACTTCCCTACCTCAAGTGTGTGCAGCCATATCCTTCCTGAGTCCCCTCAGCCTCTCCTGGACTCACTGCCCCTTTGGCAGATTAATTTGGCATCACCCAGATATACTGAGGTTTCCTGTATGATTCTGTCACTCTGAGAGCTTATGTAGGGTGTAGATGCTGCAAGGGATCACACGCAGATCTGTTCAGTTGTTCATGGCAAATACTCTTTGTCAGCCATACTTGATTATAAGTTACAGTGCGGTTATAGAGGAGTGGGTTGGTATAGAGGGGAGGCCAAGATCTGGAGACTAAGGGCACCAAGCTGTCTGGCAGGCCTCGCCCCTTATGCCATGTAGCGTTTGCTCTAGTTGTTATTAGCACTCAAGAGTACCTACCTAGCAGCTGGAGATTCGGTAAGGATGCAGAAGGTGTAGGAGGAGAGCTTGAACCTTGACTGTTGAATTTACTAGCTGTATGAACTTGGCAAGAGACCAAGTTCTCCGAGTCTAGGTATCTCCTCTACAAAACAGAGAAATAAAGGCATCTATTTGCTATTGGTGTGAAACCTAAACTGGATGGTCAACTCAGCTCAGAAAACATTACTGTCTGTCCACCTTGAGGGTGGCATTTCCTGCCTTGGTGGTGTTTACAAATTCCTATAATCTATGGATCTGAAGAGTTTTACCTTGTCTCTGGCAAAGATCATGTATTGCCTGCATTCCTTTTAATTGCTTACTTTAAAAATATAAACTCATTTTTATTAACTGAATGATTGTATTTATTTATTTATTTATTTATTTATTTATTTATTTATTTGTCTTTTTGAGATAGGGTCTTGTTGTGCAGTTCAGGCTGGCCTTGAGCTCACTTTTGTAGCCCAGGCTGGTCTCGAACTTGCACCAATCCTCCTGCCTCAGCCTCCCACGTGCTGGGATGATTGTCTTTATTGAAGAAAGAAAAATGTACCACTCCCACAGGCATAAAGGCAAAGGCAGAAGATGTCAGGTGTTCTGCTGCATGCCTCTAATCCCAGTGCTGACCTAGGAGAATCACCAAGACCTTGAGGCCAACTTGGTCTCATAATGAGTTGCGGGTCAACCGGAATACATACACATGGCAAGACCCTATCTCAAAAACCTAAGTGAGGGGCCCGGCAGGATGGCTCAGTGGTCTAAAGCGCCTGCTTATGAAAGCTTAGGAGGCTGCAGGAACCGCGGTTTGATCCCTGGCACCACATGCTGCGCCAGCCCTGCCCTCAGGGCACGCTGAGCTGGCCATAAAACAAACAAACAAACAAAGAAAAGTTCTGAAACAAGAAAAAAAAGTAACCTGAGCATAAGAGCAAGAAAGACGACGACGATGACGACGACACTACCACCACCACCAACAAATAACAAGCCCAAAATATAGTGGAAAGAGTAAAATATTATAAGCCAGAAACTGTTCCTCTTTAAGAGTCTGAGACTTTAAATGATTCCACTTCGCTAAAAAGAACGATTAGCAAGTGAGAGAGGAGGTGGCAGAGTCCCCCTAGCCCAGCAAAGAGACCTTTTGCTTATGTTGTAAGGGACCGAAAAAAAACACCGAAGGTGGAGTGACCTCTGCTTTGCTACTTGGTGTTATTTAACAGAGCATTCAAATACCTTTTGAAATCATGGCAGGAATCATGAAAGGGAGCATCTTCACTTTGGGAAGCATCCGCTATGGCAATCTGTCATTCAAGAACAAAATAGCGGTAGGAGACTACAGGACAGGGTCACTAGATGAAAAAGCAGGCAGGGCCTGGTGGAGGGAGGTGGAGGTGGAGACTCAGGGCAAGAGTCCTGTAGAATGTTGATGCTGGAAACCCAAAGGGTGTTGCCTGGGAAGGCTGCAGATTTGCAGCTGGTGGAGAGAAGGTTAGGCTGCTGTTGTCCCATTGGTTCTGAACGTGTAGCGAGGCACCTCTCTATGTGCATATCTATAGAATACTGGCTACTTTTATTGAGCTCTTTCTTGATGACAGGAACTGTATCAAGCATTTTGAAAATATTAACTTACTTAATTGTAGAAACTCAGTGAATAGAAACCTATATTCTCTTCTTTTCATGAAGAAAGCAAAGCTTCACAGGTTATCAAGGGCTTTGATTATATATACATATATAGAGATGGGGGGGAGAGAGAAAGAGAGAAAGTAGTCAGGCACAGGGAGAAGGAGGGAGAAAGACATTTTCATAGTGTGGAGAAGTCAACACTTATGCATTTATAATGCCAAGGAAAAGTTATTGGAATTCCAATAAGCAATTCCAATCTGCTACTTCCAGTGCAACCCATAGCAAGAATAAGGGGTCAAGCCTATCTTTAGTTATGGGGAGCCAAGGGGGTCTTAAGTCCAATTAGAGCAATGGCTAACTGGAACAAAGGCCACGACCCTGGGCTGAATCTGGGTTTCACTGATTTCTGAACAGGGGAGTGACTCAGGATTGAGAGACTAAGAATGACAGGAATATGCGAGTGCTGGGAGCAGGGCTGGGTGGGAGTCCCAGTAGCATCTCTGCACTGTGCAGAGTACTGGACTCCATAACAGGTAGTCTCTGGGTTTGCAGAAATCTGCACGATGCAGTTTGAGGAAGTATTTTGTGACTTTGGTCAGTTGCCCCAGCCTTGGGTCTGGCCCCTGTGCCCTGAGACTTTAACAGTCTGTATTGTGAGGCTCAGTTCCAGTGGACAGCTTGGGGTCACTTGGCTTAGCTCATGCTTGGTAGTAGGGAGCTATAGGTGAGGTGCCCTGGACCTTCCCTGGTGCCTCAAAGGCTGCACGTCAGTGTCTCAGCTAGACTCACGTGCATTGCCTAGAGCCAGTTGAGGGGGCAGAGTGTGACCTCCCCAAAGACCAAGTTTAGCTAAATGGAGACAAATGGCCTTTGTCTTACTCTTCTCTCATTGCTGGGACAAACACCTGACACTCAAAATGAGGGAGAAAAGGTTTATTTAGTACAGTTCCTGGAGGTTTCAGTCTGTTATGGTTTATGTCTAGTTGTCCCCTCAAAGCCTCATGCAGTCATGGGGTGGGGACTTCTAGAATTTGAGTCTTGATCCATGATCCCTGGGATTATGTGTTTTAGTACTGATGGGATTATGGATCTAAGTACTTCTGGGATGACAGGTGTAGCCTAAGGCAGAAAGGCTGAGTCAGAGAGCCTGAATGTAACTTAAAGAGAGGCCGAGAGACAGACTTATGTTGTTGCTCTGTGCTGCCCTGGTTGTTCCATTGCCTCTGTCGCGATTGTCGCTGTTCCACTGCCATGAACTGGATGCTCTCTGCCCTGTTGCACTCAGCCTTGGGCCAGCTGAATACGGACTGAAACCTGCAGTCACTGTGAGCTAATAAACCTTTGCTTCCTTCATTTTGGGTGTCAGGTATTTGTCCCAGCAACAAGTAAAAAGTAACTAAGACACAGTCCATATACAGCTGGCTCCAAAGCAGACTGGCATATGGCAGAGGGTAAACTTCCATGGCGGCCAGCAGAGAGCAACAGCGCTGGGAGAGCTAGCAGCTGATCAAGAAGCTAACTTCTCTTCCTTTCTTACATTAAAATGCAAATCATTTGCCCCAGGGGAGGGGCAAGACGCATTTCCACAATAATCAATTACAAATTCCGGAAGCAGCCTCATGACAGCATAAGGCTTTTGGGGGACACCTATGCACAAACCGTAACAGCCTTCTTTCAAGGAGAGCTGTCCCAGTGGGGCTCCATATATGCATACAATGATTGCCAAAATGGTGGGTTTTCTGGCTCTTGGTTCATTGCTGTGGCTACGGTGGTCTCCTTTCTGCTTCTCAGCTCAGCTTTTGGCAGTAATTCCCACCCCTGCTGGCAGTTCTGTTTTGGGTGAACCAAAGACATTCTGTGGGCTGGGATCCTAGTTGCTGGTTCTGGGTGTCCAGGCAAATGGGCTCCACCAGCATTCCATACCTCTCCCACATCCAGAGTGCTGTGAGCAGGAGGGTCAGAATCTGTGGGCTCTCAGGGACTCACAACCCTCCTTCTGTGTCTCCCTCTGTGGTTGGACATCTCTATAGAGCAAAGGACCAGTCTGCCTCGCTTCCTGCCCGGCTCCGAGCAGTACCTAACTACCCTAACTATGGGAAGACTGGGAGGGCTCTCTGGCCCTACCTCCAAATCACAAAGAAACTGCTGTAAGAGAACTTAGGTCAGGGATGCTTACTTCACCGTGTTAGCAGTGTTGGAATGGGAATCAACGTTTAAGTAGCACCAGGTGATTCTGCTGCAGGGGTTTCAGGACCAGACAGTGCAAAGCACTGACCTGGCTTGAGAACACAGAGAAACAGAGAGGGAGAAAATGAGCTTTTCGGGGAGTAAAAATCAAACATCTGAGATCATCTTGCCAGAAATATTTGCATAAACTAAATACATACATGTTTACACAACATCATGGATAGTGTTGGTGCAATAACATAAATATGGCATTTACTTAACTTCACTCTAATGGCTAGGGTTATAGTGTGATAATTTCCCCATCCCAGAGTCCTCAAAAACAATTATAGCATCATAATATTTAGTTGCATAAATATTTCAAAATTTAATCATCCAGTCCTTGTTGAACATATGGGTTGTCTTCAGCATTTGATGTTAAAAATGTTATGGTTAATCTATTTCTACATGAATTGTTATATTTAAAAAAAAAATAGCATTGTCCTGAAAATTCAAACTGAGGTTGACATTGCTTTCAAGGATTTGCTATTATTTATTTGTTGTTTTATTTTCTTTAGGTTCGCTTAAAAAAAAAAAAAAAAAACAACAACAACAACAAAAACTAGATGTTTGTGTCTTGCCTAATAACCAATTGTTTCTCATGCCTTGGAAACTGGGTTTCTTTTTCTAACACAATAGAAAACAGATGGGTGATTTAGCTAGGAACCAAGACGTGCTTTTAATAAACTACTAAAGAAACCACACTGCTGTAAATGGGGCAAGTCCAGAGAGATTATTGGAAACCTCAACCTATGTAGTTTCCTGTCTCCATGCAGACAGGTCCTGGTGTTTTCAGCTCGCAGTTGATGTAATTTACCCCAGAGATACCAAGCGGTGTATTTCAGGAAGCATCACAGGTGGTCCAAACATATTTTCCGGTCAGAAAGTTGAAAACACATAATTGAAGCCTTTCTTAGAACACGCCATCCTTGCAGTCTCAGCTGGGAACTATGGTATTAACAGAAAGGCAGAGTCAGTGCTTCCTGGTGCGTGGTTCTTCTTCAGGATGCTAGCTCGTCTGATCTTTCTGTTTTATTTTTTAAACAAAAGTAGAGCATGGCATTGCACTAGCTCGTCTGTTTGTAGCAAGGCAGGGGCCTGCTGGCTGTACACCTTTTCTGACTTGGTCTCAATTGGTTGCCAAATGACTGCTGTAGATGCATGGGCCTTCTGCGTTCAAGATTCTGAGGTTGGTGCTAGAGACTCAAAAGTAAGTGAAATGCAGGGAAGGTAGTGCTCTGTCTATCTTGGTTTGGCACAACCTGCTGGGTGGGAGAGAGACAGACAGAGACAGACGGAGATAAAGAGAGACAGAGAGAGACAGAGAGACAGAGAGACAGTGGCAGAGACAGAGCCAGAGAGGCAGGCAGGCAGGCAGGCAGACAGACAGACAGACAGACAGACACACACACACACACACACACACACACACACATGCACACACAAGACAGAAAGACAGAGACAGAGATCTGTGAAGCATGATTGTAATATAGAAATATAGATATGGGTGCAATTACTTGGAGTAAGTCCAAATATTTAAGAATAAGGAACAAATTGTCTTTTTTCAAAAAAAGCTTGTTCACTGGGTGAATGTTGCCCTTGATTCTAAAGAAACACTATCTTAAATATTAAAAATAGTGAAAATTCTATACATTAACTGCTGTTTTCAAAAAACTGATGGAAGTTTTTAGTACAATCACCCCAATCACATTACTATGTACTGTCTGAAAGCTTTTCTGGTCTCTCTCTCTCTCTCCTCTCTCTCTCTCTCTCTCTCTCTCTCTCTCTCTCTCTCTCTCTCTCTCCCTCTCTCTCTCTCTTTCTTGGGATTAAACTCAGGACCCTGGGCTGGCCAGGCAAGTGATTATTCTATTGAACTATCTCCCCAGCCCTACTATGTATTTCTTAGATAACTTCAACTATTTTCACAGATATATAAGAAAGAAAAGATTGAGTGAGATGCTAAATAGGGCGTTAGAACAGAAGTGTTGGAGCTTTGAAGGCGAATGACTCATCCAGTGTTCCATGCTGACTCACAATAGGCTGGATGAGGTATGTATTTCAGCTTGTCTATTCTGTGGTTCAGGGGTCTTTCTTTTATGCCCTTCTTTCTGTAAATACAGACTATGGACGTGACTTCTCAGGTAGGATGGAACTCAAACAGGTGGTGCTGGGGGTTAGAGATTTCTCACTCATCGCTAGTTTCATGGCTGGGACCCCTGTGATAAAATGCAGATTAACGGGCAAAGCACAACCTAGGAGCCTCAAGAAAGGAAGGACCAAAGAGAGAGGCAGCCTGTATATTTTAATGGATGGCTATGCATAAACACGAATGGCAAATGAGAGCATGACATATAGTAATAAATCCTTACCAACTTTCTTCTCTGTATCCTTGTGTCTTCAGAGATAGGGACACTCCATTCTTCTGGTCTTAGGGTGAGCGCCTGTGCAAAGCAGCCTTTTATGGCCTACTGTAGAGATGGATTAGAGGATTCTGTTAGGGCTTTCTTTTGGGGAAACTGGTAAAAGGGCAGAGAGACTTGATTTGGCTATTTTTTTTTTCTTCAAGTGCTATGGTGCCATGTTTTAGGTGGTCTTGCAGAGGAGGACCTTACTGGTGTTCAGGTCTGCAAGGATAAATGCTGTGGATGCTCTCAGTGTTGCTAGGGACCACCTTCTGGTATTGCATGCACCAAACTTGCTCTTGAAAAGCTTCACAACTTCCTGCTTCCCAGCTGTGCCCGTCTGGAACATGATCAGGCTATATTCCTTATTTTCTCTCCCAGCAGGTAGCTCTTGGTCAGTCATGCAAGTAGGCCTTAAGATGCTCGCTAAAGGATTCTCCACACAGGCCAAAGTTCTGGGTCAAATAAAATATAAACCCCAGGTACAATCCAGCACTTATATTTATGCACCTTAACAGGCTACCAAGGAAAAAGATGCCCCTGGTTATGGAAAACACTGATTTTTAGCAAAGAATTTTGATGGTGGCAGTGGTACGGGCTGCTTTATGTACCACAAAATCCTCTCACTTTCAGCATACGGTTAAATAAGTTTTAGTAAATGTACCGAGTTGTATAATCATCATTCTAATCTAGTTTTAGACCCTCTCATCATTTTCTTTTTTTTTTTCAATTTTTTTATTGTTTAAATTTAACAATGGTTATATTACATATTTTCATCATCAGATCAGTTTAGATTAATACATATAGGTATATAAGATTGATCAAACAATTAAACATTAACCTTTCTAAATCCACATTGCTTTTTTTTCTTTTCCCCCTTCTTTTCTTTGAAAGTTGACATATTGCATATTGTCCTCACAATCATTCTACAGAATGCCGTGTGTGGGCATGACCCACCTCCCTATTGATGTCGCATAGAAAAAAGAAAGAAAGAAAGAGAGAGAAAAAAAAAAAAGGAAAGAATATACTTCTCTTTGGACTAAGAGGAAGCAGATACATACACAGTCAAAGGTTTTGCAATTGCAGTGTGCCACCAGTGAAGC